>JASVEL010003674.1:0-18142 GCA_032618575.1 Nicotiana noctiflora | reverse complement strand
TCGGCCTGTCCATCGGTCTGTGGATGGAAAGCTGTGCTGAGATTCACCTGAGTTCCCAAACCTTGCTGAAACTTCTTCCAAAAGTTAGCGGTGAACTGAGCCCCACGATCTGAGATGATAGAAAGTGGAGTCCCATGAAGCCTTACTATCTCTTTGATGTACAATCTTGCATATTGCTCCGCGGTATCAGTGGACTTGACAGGCAGGAAGTGAGCTGATTTGGTGAGTCGATCCACTATCACCCATATTGAGTCAAACTTACGCTGAGTGCGAGGTAACCCCACCACGAAATCCATATTGATCATCTCCCATTTCCACCTTGGTATTTCTATAAGCCGAGTTAATCCACCGGGTCGTTGATGCTCGGCCTTCACTTGTTGACAGTTCGGACATTTAGCTACAAAGCCTGCTACATCCCTTTTCATACCGTTCCACCAATAATTCTCCTTGAGATCGTGATACATTTTCGTTGAACCAGGGTGCACAGAATACCTGGAAGTATGAGCCTCTGCCATCACTCTTTCCGAAGCTCGTCCACATCCGGAACACATAGCCTATCTTGACACCGCAATACACCATCTTCGCTGCTGAGTACAAATGCTGAGGTTTTGTAGTTCATGACTGCTTCCTTCATCCAAACCAATGCTGGATCCATGAACTGTTTTTCCTTGATTTCCGCGACCAATGATGATTCTGCTCCATTATGCACCAAAATATCCCCCTCGTCTGACGCCGAGATACGAACCCCCAAACTGGCTAATTGGTAAACCTCTCGAGCCAGGGGTCTCCGATCCACACCCAAATGAGCCAAACTACCCATGGATTTTCGACTAAGAGCATCGGCTACCACATTTGCCTTCCCTGGATGGTACAATATGTCCATATCATAGTCCTTGAGTAATTCTAACCACCGCCGCTGTCTCGGATTTAGCTCCTTCTGCTTGAACAAATACTGGAGGCTCTTGTGGTCTGAAAACACATCTACATGAACTCCATAAAGATAGTGTCGCCATATTTTCAAGGCAAACACAACAGCTGCAAGTTCCAAATCATGCGTCGGATAATTCTTCTCATGGTTCTTGAGTTGTCTGGAAGCATAAGCTATAACCTTTCCGTGCTGCATCAATACACATCCCAAACCGACTCCGGAGGCATCACAATAGACTACAAATCCCTCTGTGCCTTCTGGCAAGGCCAATACTGGTGCCGAGGTCAATCTTGACTTCAATTCTTGGAAACTTTTCTCACATGCTTCGGACCACTGGAACTTAACTGCTTTATGCGTCAATTTAGTCAATGGGGAGGCGAGGGTTGAGAATCCCTCTACAAACCTCCGATAGTACCCTGCCAGACCCAAAAAGCTACGAATCTCTGTCGGGGTCGTGGGTCTAGGCCAATCTTTCACTGCCGCAATCTTCTGAGGATCCACCATAATTCCCTCACTGGAAATAACATGCCCTAGAAAAGCTACGGACTCCAACCAAAACTCACATTTTGAGAACTTGGCATACAATTGATGCTGAAGAAGGGTCTGCAATGCTGCTCTGAGGTGAATGGCCTGATCTTCCCTGCTCCGAGAGTAGATAAGAATGTCGTCAATGAATACAATCACAAAGGAATCTAGGAATGGCTTGAAAACCCGATTCATAAGGTCCATGAAAGCTGCTGGGGCATTGGTTAGCCCAAAAGACATGACCAAAAACTCAAAGTGACCATAACGAGTTCTGGAAGGCGGTTTTAGGAATATCCTGCTCCCTGATTTTCAACTGGTGGTACCCGGACCGTAAATCAATCTTTGAGAAGAACCTCGCTCCCTGCAATTGGTCAAACGGATCATCCACTCGAGGCAATGGATATTTATTCTTAATGGTGACTTTGTTAAGCTGCCGATAATCAATACATATTCGAAGTGACCCATCCTTCTTTCCTGACAAAGAGAACCGGAGCACCCCACGGCGACACACTCGGTCGTATGAACCCTTTCTCTAATAAATCCCTCAGCTGCTCCTTTAACTCCCTTAACTCTGCTGGCGCCATTATGTATGGTGGAATGGATATTGGCTGAGTATCTGGCATTACATCGATCCCGAAATCAATCTCCCTATCCGGCGGGATGCCTGGAAGCTCATCTGGAAACACTTCAGGAAATTCATTCACAATTGGCACGGACTCGAGGATAGGCACATCTGAGGTGGTGTCCGTTACCCGAACCAGGTGATAGATACACCCCTTCTTAATCATCTTCGAATCCTTAAGGTAGGAAATAAACCTACCCCTTGGCACTACACCATTTCCTCTCCATTCAATGACTGGCTCGTTAGGGAACTCGAGCCTCATAACTCTCGTTCGACAGTCAAGTTTGGCAAAGCACGAATAGAGCCAATCCATCCCCATAATTACATCAAAATCTACCATCCCAAGATCAATAAGATCGGTTGTGGTATCACGACCACCCACCGTAACAACACAATTCCTATAGACTCGTGAGGCCGTAATAGAATCACCAATAGGTGTCGACACAGAGAACGGCTCATGAAGTTGTTCGGGTTCTATCCCAAAACTTGAAGCAATGAATGGAGTAACATAAGACAAGGAGGACCCTGGATCAATAAGGGCATAGCAATCAATAGTATGAACAGACATGATACCTGTAACAACATCTGGAGAAGCCTCGGCATTTTGGCGACCACTCAATGCATAGAATCGGCTAGGTCCACCCCTACCCCTGAGCTCCACCCCTAGCTGCACCACGCCCTGCTGCTGCTGGAGTACGCGCTGATGACGTAGCAGCTGAAGAACCGGATGACTGAGCAGATCCCCTACCTATACCCTGACGGGGTGCACGGCAGTCCCGCCGAATGTGACCTCTCACCCCGCACCCGAAACACACTGGAAGGTCAAGGTAGCAAGTTTCTGTATGAAATCTCCCACACTTGGGGCATGTAGGTCTCCCTTGCTGCTGGGATCTCACCCCAGGATGACCAGACTGACGAGACCTCCTGCTGTCTGAACCAGGTCTCGAGTAACTGCCCTGCTGATGCCTGTGCACGGATGGCGGTGCACTCGCGGAGGACTGAGCATATGACTGGGATGGCCCTGATGACCCCTTCCCTGGAAGTGATCTCCCTGAACGACCCATTGACCGGGCCCTGTTGCTACTTTCTCTTTCTGCACGAATCTTCAATTTCCTGGCCTCTGTGGCCTGAGAAAACCCCACAATCCTCCCATAGTTCATGTCTGAGTGCAAAGCTGCTGTGGCGGCCTCATTCACCACCAAAGGGCTAAGGCCCTAAACAAACCGTTGAACCCGGGCATCCATGGTCGACACTAAATGTGGAGCGTACTTGGACAACCTTACGAACTCCATGTGATACTCCCAAACACTCATACTGCCCTGCTTGAGAACCTCGAACTCAGTGGCACGAGCTGCCATTGCCTCGGCAGGTAAGAAGTGGTCCATAAATGCATCCACGAACTCATCCCATCTGGCCGGAGGGCTCCCTTCCTTACGGGAATCCTCCCATATTTCGAACCATGAACGTGCCGCTCCCTTCAGCCTGTAAGAGGCCAACTCTACCCCCTCTATATCTGTAGCCTTCATTACTCTGAGGGTCTTGTATATCTCATCAAGGAATTCCTGTGGGTCGGCCTCTGGATCGGTGCCTGAAAATTCTGGAGGGGCCAATCGCAAGAATTGATGGACTCTAGAGCCAAAAGAATCTCCCTGTCCGCTGGAGGATGCAGGGGCATCATGGGATCTCTGGGCCTGTGCGGCCACTAGCTGTGTTAACATATGGATGGCTCCCCTAAGTTCTTCATTAGAGATACCAGAGCCCGAAGCGGGAACTGTATCTGAGTCAGGAACACCGGCAGGAGGAATGGTGGCATCCTCTGCCGCGGCTGGAATAGGGACACTTGGGTTTTGAACAGATGGGCCAGGCAAATTCGGGACCGGTGGGTCATTCTCTCCCACGGCATCGGGTACATGATTAACAGCTGCACTTGGGCCGGCATTGGCCCTAAGGCCGAGTCTAGCCTTCTTCTTAGGTGCCATATTCTGAAAATTTGGGAACAAGGCACGAATTAGACACGGATATCTCCACATTGCACTTTACCGCACGATATAGATTAACAAAGAAGTAGGTAAATTCCTAAATGCCCGTGTAGCCCCCTACTTATATGATGTGGTCGACAACACACCTATAAGAAGGGCACTACTAGACACGGCTCCGAGACATCCTAGGACACTTTAAAACCTTAAGCTCGGATACCAAGTTTGTCACGCCCCAAATCGAGGGACATGACCGGCGCCTGACCGGGTTGCCCCAGTCAAGCGGACCTGGGTGCCTTTCATTCCCACGCGTTACCCCTGTGTTGATTGTTTCTCATTAACCAAATATATTACTAACCATAATTGATTTCACATTAAACAAATAAAACAATACGAGTGATTCATTAACAAGATTTCAATTTTTTACAACGCCCGACATAACACCATATATATACATAAGACTGGAGTCCCACAGTTTACATGTCTACAGAGCCTCTAGGATACAAAAAGGGAAATACAATACTTGCCGGTAACAAGGCTCCGGCTATACCTTACAAAACCAAAATGAAATCTAAACCGAAGTGGCATGAACCACACAAGGCCCCGAGGAAGAAGGGGGCTCACTAAAAACGGGCAGTGGAGGATGAAAGATACTACTGCCGATGAGCTGAAGTGCCTGCTACTGATCCACCTACAATCATGACACGAATGTAGCGCCCCGGCAAAAGGGACGTCAGTACACTTGAATTGTACTGGTATGTATGGACAAACTTTGTCCCAAGTAAACTCAAGCCATTAAATTACATCAACAATTAATTAAGCCAGCCAACCATGTTTCCACATTTTCCTCATTTCAAATAATGCTCACACAAAGCACTTTCTACAATCAACCAATTTAACAATAACCAATCAATCACGTAAAGCATAGGTAGTCAAACAAAGGGGCAATCAGTGCCCCACAGGTTGCAAACTCTCCTGCTGTCTCCTTTCACAATTTCACATCATTGATTTTTGTATCAATTTTCAATAGCGATTTCGATCGCTTTCCATCCTTATTACCCACGACCACCCTTATTACCTCGGCCACCCTTATCACCCCAACCCACACCTTATTTCCTCATGTTGCAGCGCACAACCCGATCCCACCTTACAGTTGAAAACACAACAATTTCAAACAGCAGATAAGGTACTACACACAATTTCAACAAGTTCAAATAGCAACTTACACATTGGTTCATGTTCTCAATTTTTTCCCAATTCAATATCACAACCATGTTACAATATTTCCACAATTCAAGTGCTTCATCTATTTCCACCATAAACCAATTCTCAAGTGATTCGTTTGTTTTCCACAAGGTGCCATATAGGCCATCATAGTCATTATTCACAATTCTTTTGCCAATTTAAACTCTCATTTTACATCACTCATAGCTCAACAACAAACTTTGAATATCCAACAACAACATCAAGAATTTCATACAATTTGTCAATTTAACAAGAAACAAACAAACTTCACACATATAGGCGATTTCACAAGAATCAAAATTAGCCATACATACCTGGTGATGATTTTTCTTCCTACTTTATGCTTACCCAAGATATCCTACTCTTGCCAACCTTGTTCTTGAAGACTCTTACTTCTACTCACTTCTTTTACTAGAAATCAAGTTCAATAATCATGCATGAGTGTAAAAATTCTATTTTCAAAAGCTATTATATGCAAACCTCTCTTTACCCAATTAAAACCTGAAAATCAAAGAAAATAGTTAGGGTTTTTACCTTGAAAATATTGGGGAAGTTGAATCCTTGCCCTAAAATCCCTTGGAATTAAGTAGTTGGAACAATCTTTGAAGATGAAGAACTTCTCTCTCTAAAAACCCTCTCTTCTCTCTCTAATTTTGGTGAGATGATATGATAAAATGAAGAAGGAAGGTGTTATATTAAAGAAGAGATCGGGTCAAAATGTTACAAAAATCTGGGCCGGGGTCAAATATGCGGTCACTATGCGACCGCAGAACCCACATGCGGTCCGCAAAGTGACCGCAAAATGGCCTCAAAGTTATGCAGGTTCTGTTAAGGAATGCGGTCACTATGCGGACCGCACGTTGATTCTGCGGTCGCGAAAGTGCACCGCAGATTTGACATGCGATCGCATATCGACCGCACTTTAGACACGATTTTGGGCAACTCACTGGAACGTTTTGCGGCATGAATGCGGTCCGCATGTCAGGTTTGCGATCGCATTCTTGACCGCAAATTGAACACTTTTCGGAAAAATTATTTCTCTACATTTTTGAAACTTAAATCACTACCAAGGGTTCGAACCGCGGCGAGCAAGCTCGCCGCGAAGAATTCTACGCATTCCTAACACATCATTCGGACCATGACACCACATCTACTAGGTTTTATGCACAAAAATTTTACGGGGCCTTACAAACACCATCAGAAGTTCGTAGCTTCCTAGGGCTAGCAGGATATTATAGGCGATTTGTAGAAGGGTTTTCCTCTATATCAGCACCATTGACTAAGTTAACACAGAAAGCTACCAAGTTCCAGTGGTCTAACACTTGTGAACGTAGTTTTCAGGAGCTGAAGGATCGATTGACATCCGCACCGGTGCTCACTCTCCCTGAAGGAACAGAAGGATATGTGGTATATTGTGATGCCTTGGGTATAGGTTTGGGGTGCGTGTTGATGCAGCATGGGAAGGTGATTTCATATGCATCAAGACAATTGAAGAAGCATGAAAATAATTATCCAACCCATGATTTGGAATTGGCTGCAGTAATATATGCTTTGAAGATATGGCGGCACTACTTATACGGCGTCCATGTTGACATCTACACATATCACAAGAGTCTACAATACATCTTCAAGCAGAAAGAGTTGAATTTGAGGCAGCGTAGGTGGCTCGAATTACTGAAGGACTACGACGTCGAGATATTGTATCATCCCGGTAAAGCCAATGTTGTGGCAATTGCTCTCAGCCGTAAGTCAATGGGAAACTTAGTACATATTGATGCAGGTAGATGGGGGTTGACTAAAGAGCTTCATTAGCTAGCCAATATGAGAATCAGATTGTTAGACTCTGATGACGGAAGTGTTACTGTACAGAATACATCAGAATCATCTTTGGTAGCAGAGGTAAAAGCACGGCAATATGAAGATCCTATCTTACTATGATTGAGAGAGAACATTCAGCAGTGTAAAATTACGGCTTTCGAGATCGGAGGAGATGGGGTACTGAGATACCAGGGCCGATTATGTGTGCCGAATGTAGCAGGGTTGCGAGAAAAGATTATGAATGAAATTCATCAATCCCGATATTCCATCCATCCTGGCTCAACAAAGATGTATCATGATGTCAAGGAGCAGTATTGGTGGGATAACATGAAAAAGTCTATTGCGGAATTTGTAGCCCAGTGTCCCAATTGTCAACAAGTAAAGATAGAACATCAGAAACCCGGTGGATTGCTTTAGAATATAGAAATTCCGACCTGGAAATGGGAGGTGATTAATATGGACTTCGTTATTGGATTACCTCGATCTTATCATAAGTTTGAATCTATCTGGGTGATAGTTGATCGACTTACAAAATGTGCTCATTTTCTGCCAGTTAAGACAACTTACTCGGCTGAAGATTATGCGAAGTTGTATATCAAGGAGATTGTTAGGCTTCATGGTGTGCCGGTATCTATTATATCAGATCGAGGAGCTTAATTTACGGCTAACTTTTGGAGGTCTTTTCGGAAAGGTTTAGGCACACAGGTGAATCTCAGCACTGTATTTCATCCGCAGACAGACGGATAGGCTAAGCATACCATTCAGACAGGCTAAACGTACCATTCAGACATTGGAAGATATGCTACGAGCATGTGTTCTAGATTTTAAGGGAAATTGGGATGACCATCTTCCACTCATAGAATTTGCCTACAATAATAGCTACCATTCCGGTATTAAAATGGCCCCATATGAGGCACTATATGGGAGGAGATGTAGATCACCAGTTGGATGGTTCGAAGTCGGTGAAACAGAATTATATGGGCCAGATTTGATTCACCAAGCCATTAAGAAGGTGAAAGTGATACAGGAACGATTGAGGACGGCACAAAGCAGGCAAAAGTCTTATTCCGATGTCCGACGTCGTGATTTAGAATTTGAGGTTGGTGATTGGGTTTTCCTGAGGATTTCACCAATGAAGGGTGTTATGCGTTTTGGGAAGAAAGGTAAGCTGAGTCCAAGGTATATCGGTCCGTATAAAATTCTTCAACGAATTGGACAAGTTGCTTATGAGTTAGAATTGCCATCCGAATTAGAATTTGTCCACCCGGTATTCCATGTATCTATGTTGAAGAAATGTATTGGAGACCCTTCTCGACTTGTCCCTATCAAAGATGTTCAAGTTACAGAGGATCTATCATATGAAGAAGTGCTAGTGGCCATATTAGATCGACAAGTCCGCAAGCTGAGAACAAAAGATGTAGCTTCCGTCAAAGTATTGTGGAGGAACAAGAATGTGAAAGAAATGACATGGGAAGCGGAAGAAGAGATGAAGTCTAAATACCCTTACCTATTCTAGAATGATGATAACAAGGATGTTGGTGGAACGCAAGATACATTATAAAGGTGAAATGGCTTTATGAGGTAAGCAATAACTTGAGAACTCTCTTCCTTAATACAAAGTGGTGATATGTAAATAATTTCCATGTCCATAATGCTTTGTGTAGCCTTGTGTCGTCATACTTTGAGCTTCACTGCTTGCAAATTTTGCTAGTGACCATTTTATAGGGTGACCAAAAAAAAAATTTCCACTAGAATCCACGATGATTTGGACTCCCCACAAACCCTTACATTCGAGGACGAATGTTCCTAAGGGGGGAGGGTGTTACAACCCATATCCACACACGTTAGTTCATTCCATAAGTTAGATAACACAAATCCAAGAAGGAATTATCCTTGAGATGATAAGAAGTTAATCCGATTAATCTTAAGTGATACAAGGGTGCATAAGGGTGATTAACAAGTATTAGAAGTTAAACGAATCAAGGATGCTTGTAACTCGTACTTTTGGGTAAACCTATAAATGCTTAGTATACTTAGGAGGTCATGATTTAAGGTATTTGAATCATATAATATCCGTATCATAATTCTTGAAGTCAAACGAGTTATGAAAAAAAAGTCGACAAAAGTTGTTGCAACTTAGGTTCATAGTTTTACCTAAACTTTAGGTCAAATGTTATTACGTATTTCTCCCAATATACTTGGAATTGTGGGGTAATCTACCCACCAAATTGAAGATCTATGAGTCTAGTTTCCAACGCATTAAACGGTTTAGCAATACGACATTGGAATAGAGAGATATAGACATTTTCGTGAGACTGCACAAGCTGCTAGGTGCAAGTAGGTGAGTCACCTACTTGGTTAAATGTCGGCCCAAAAGAGGGAATTTCGGGTCAGAAAAGCAGCCCATTAAAAGGCTTATCTTCTGCAATATATCCCTCTTTATATTTCACAAATAACCTGACCTAAGACCCTGCAAAATTCCTCCCAAAAATTATCCACAAACCCTAATTGATTTTCCCTCTCTTTCAAGTTCAAATTGGGGGTAAACACTAGAGTTTGAAGAACCAAGTTAAAGGCTGAGTTATCCAACAAAAAAGGTGAGTTTACTGCTATATTTCATACATTGATTCTGCTGTAAATTCATGGTAATTCGTTATATACATGTAAGAACTCACGGGACGGTGATCGGAAGCCGTGAGTTCAAGTTATTCACTTGTAGCGGACTGTTTTGTGGACTGTTTTGTGGACTGTTTTGTGTTGCTTTTGGGCTGCGTTTTTATTACTGTTTTTTGGAGTTTTGGAGGAGGCAGGGTGTGGAGAAACACCATATATATGTTGGGTTGTGGTCTGCTAGTTCTTCGTAATATTTTTGGGTCATTTGGTACGACTATAGTGGCCGTCATATGTATGACGTGATTAGGTTGTGTGTGGACTGTTTTGGGAGGCTCAATATGTTTATTATTGATGTTGTTTAGGCTGTTTGGTGATTGTTTTGAATGGTGTGAAGTCATACATATAGGGGAGGTGCTGTCCGTTTCATCACAAAATAGGTTGTGATTGGTACATAATAGTTGCGACGCTTAAACGTTAACGATAGTGTCATTTCTCCTATTGTAGACTAAGGAGTCGCGACGTTTGCATAGCTTGAGGTTGTGGCAGTATATACAAGGTATGTGTGGCTATCCCTTTACTTCTTTTGCACGACTCCGATTATACATAATGTAATGAACGAGCTTCCAAAGATACTCTATTCTTAGAAGCTAAGCAGTACTTACATTGTTTCCCCACTTATGGAACGATTGATGTTGATGTTGCTTCTCTTATTCTTATGTTATCAATCTTGTTGGTACTTCCTCATTCCTATAAGGTTCATAGTGAAGAGTTAGTCCTAATAAGGTGTACATAGGATACCGACTTTACGTCACTCCGAAAGGTCTACAAGGTGTTTCCGTGAGTCGAGCATGCATTATATATATGTATCTATTTTACTCTACCGAGCCGCGCTATAGTCGGCCGGGTACGGCACCTATTGTGCAACCACTGATCAGTTGGGTTTTACCGAGCTCCACGTGGCCGGGTACGATTCTACCGAGCCTTATAATGGTCGAGTACGTTTTTACCGAGCCTATTATGGCTGGGTACGACATGATGATGATGATGCCCACAGAGGCGTATGTTTTAAAAGATTATGTATTTATACACATGTATTATGCATTTCTTGTCAGTAGTCCTGAGAGGTACTCAGATGTTACAGGTTGTATATTCTCTATTCCTGCTTACATTACTGTTCGTATTTATGGTTCCTTGCCTTACATACTCCGTACTTTATTCGTATTGACGTCCTTTTATTTGTGGACGCTGCATGTCGTGCTGCAGATCCTGATAGACAGGTAGGTGCAGCTCCCCCATCACAGTAGGTTGTCCAGTTCAGCGGTGATTGGCGAGATCCCTTCTCCGGACTTGCCTTGGTCTTGGTATGCATTTATGTTATAGACATTATGGGTATGTCGGGGCCTTGTTCCGGCTATGTTGCAGCACTTATGTTCCTTTAGAGGCTCATAGACAAGTGTCGACTCATGTATAGTTTGGTATGCCTTGTCGGCTGGTTTTTGTTGTATAGTCTTTCATTTTAGCGTGGTAGCTTGTACCATATGTATATAGTTTCTTGATTGTCCGGTCATCCCATGTTATGTAGGTTCACGCAATCATATTTTATTGTTGGTTGTTCATGATCCATGTCTACCTTTTATATTGGTCTCGTCGGCCCTAAAAGATAATAAAGAAGGTTAGATAAAATGTACGTTGGTGCTCGGCAAGTATGGTCGGGTGCTAGTCATGGTCCTCCAGTTTGGGTCGTGACAGCTATGGGTCTAAACACCACTGCACTACACGTCTGAGTAAGAGTCACGGTGGCCAAGTCTTGGAAATCAAATTTTTGCAATATCAAATATTTCATCATCTTAGCATACCAGGCATCTCTTTCAAAGCTTCAATTAAGGGAATGTTTACCTGGATTTGTTTGAGCATCTCGAAGAATCTCTTATATTGCTCCTCTTTCTGGTGCTTGGCCAACCTTTGGGGAAATGGGGCTGGAGGCCTCTTCTTCACAATCACTTAGGATTTTTCTTTCTCTATAACATGTTCCATAACAGGCTATTCTAGAAGTTCAGCTGCTTTCTCCATTCCCTGATGCACATCATTATTTTTAGCTACTGGCTAGACTGTAACTTATCTAAACCCGGTGGACTCATCTAGTTCAATGGGTACTGGAGTGAGTGTCTCAGCCTTCAAATTGCCTCTATCTCTTTCCTTCTCGGCATCAAGATCTGTACCCGCATCTCAGATTAACTACCATCACCTGCTTTGGAATTTGATCCTTTGGGTTTGTTTGTGTATCTGCAGGAAATGTCCCTTGAGGATGATTGTTAAGTGACATAGCAATCTGGTCCACTTGTACATCAATATTCTTGATATAGCTGCATCATGTGCATCTATCCTCCCATTGGATTTGGCATGTGACCCAATTACATGCTGCATCATAGCTTCCAACCTTGCGAACCCATCGACATGTCTATCCCCATGTTGTGGTGGAGGTGGATGATACCCCTGCCGCTGATTGATGAAGTTTTGATGTCTAGGATATGGAGCAATGTTGTTTGGTGGCCTCATACCTGCTATATTATATTGTGGTTGAGGAGGCCTGTACTGCTGTGGAGTCTGCTGGCCCCAACTCTGGTTACCTTGTCGCTGCCCTCCATAATGAGCCGCATAGTTTGATGTCTTCATGATGATGATGATGTTCTTGGTCTGCAGCCCATGGATTACCGATGGGTTGGCTAAGTCAAGATGTGCATAAACTACCATTGGAAGTATCTACAATGTGAACCTGCTGTTTGACCCCAGTTTCTTCCACCTTCTACGTCAGGATGCTCATTTGTGTCAATAAAGTAGCCATGTTCTCCTCCATAACGTGGAAGCATTCAGAGGTGCAGAGTGTACCACTAGAGTGATAGGAGCATTCCTGGTCATCCACCTAGAGTTCTGAGCCATCTTATCAAGCGAATTCTGGCCTTCTCTCCATGTCTTGCTCATAAAAGCCCCACCTGCTGAGGTATCTACTATATTCTTTATGCTGTCAGAAAGACCCATGTAGAACCTTTGAACCAACATCTGTTTGGGAACCCCATGGTAAGGAAACATAACCAGCATTCCTTTGAATCTATCCCAAGTTTTATGCAATGTCTCCATTGGTTTTTGCTTGAAGCTCACAATTTCATCAATTTGCTAAGCTGTCTTGTTAGGTAGATGAAACTTGTTGTGGAATTACTTGACTAACTCATCCCATGTTGCTATAGAGTTAATGGGGAGTGAGTTTAGCCATACCTGTGCAGCCCCTGTAACTGAGAATGGAAATAGCAATAGCCTGATGGCTTCCGGTGTCACGTTTGGCTGCCTCTGCATCTTGCATATAGAAAGAAAATTCTTCAGGTGCTGCTGTGGATCTTCAAGCTGAGTCCTAGAAAATCTTGCTTTGCAACAAGTGTAGCATGTTATTAGTAATCTGGAATGACTCAGCTTGTATGGCTGGCACAATAATGGCAATTGCCAAATTATCAGTAGTTGGTTGTGCCAAATCGAACAAAGCACCTTTGTGCGCTTCCTGCGCCTCCTGTACGTTCAACCTAGCTTGCTTGTTTGGGTCATTCACGTCTCCTATATCGAAATCGATTTTAAGTGGTTAATGAGATTGCTGAAGTTCTGATTGCCCTGTTACGTGCCCGAAAAGTTTGCGCTGGGTCTGAGAGTCATTCAATTAGTTCTCTAGTCCTTACAGATTTTCTTGGCATGAACCTGAGCACCCACTTCAACAACCGTCCCTCAAATTTTTCAATGTAAAGTGTGTAGAAAGAACCTGACTACACAAGAATCTTATAGTTATGTCAATCGCAATTGATAATTCCGTTAATTCACAAGCAACTATGCCA
This sequence comes from Nicotiana noctiflora, assembly GCA_032618575.1. Classification (NCBI taxonomy): domain Eukaryota; kingdom Viridiplantae; phylum Streptophyta; class Magnoliopsida; order Solanales; family Solanaceae; genus Nicotiana; species Nicotiana noctiflora. The sequence goes on along the minus strand of JASVEL010003674.1, from coordinate 4,543 downwards.
AAATTGATTCACGCCCAAACAACGGTCGTTGTCAATATAATCCGGTGTATTAAGTCCAGAGTCGATCCCACAGAGAATTAACCTATCAATTGCAACTTCCAAAACCCAATAATACTCTTGAATCAACTTCCCAAACTTTTGAATATAATTGTGGATCATTTCTACTAACTAACTTTTGCAATAAACTAAAGACATGAAGGAAATAATTGAATGTTATGCAAAGAATAAAGAGAAAAACTAAGGTATTAATTTCCCCTATTGATGGAATCCCCTCTGTTTATGCTCAAACAACTTGTAAATATTATTCTATAAATAATGAACGTTATTTCTACCGTAATTCTCTGCCGAGCAATTACAATAATTTACTATTGCACTCTTCTGAGCTACCCGACCTAGCTCTAATTTGAACAGTTCACTTTAGATTGCACCCAAAGTTTTGTTATTCCTAACCACACCTTTATGCCTATAATTACCGATTCCTCCAATAGTTTAGGTGTGACGTTAGTTCAACAATTTACCTAAATATGCATTCTTTTCCAAGTTATGCACACCAAATAGGGACAACTATTTGAGGATCATATCAATTAACTACAACAAAAACGAAGTTGAACAAATAGAAATCAAGCTAACAATTTGTAATCACATAACCCAGAAGTTCATCACTCAATAGGTTCTATCAAAACCTTAGATAAGAATTTAGCTACTCATTATCAAGTAAACAAGATAGATAATTGAATTCATAATCAAAGATTTAATGTAAAAGAAAGAAAGATGTTGAGAGAGTTCTCTCTTACTAGTTTACTTGCAAAAGTAGTCAATAATACAATACTTGCCTCCTTTGGGCGAATCCTAACATTATATATAGGGTTTAGGTTACATAACTTGCGTTTTAACACGTTAATCCCTTAACATCCCGGCTTCCACCGCGATTTGACCATGGTCGCGGTGCAACCGCGGTGGATCAAGTCCTCTGAAACATCAAAAGTTCCGCAGGCCTCTTCTGTCGCGGTTCTTCCGCGGTCACAGTGAAACTGCGGTATTTTAACCTGTTTCGTTTGGAATTTGGAAAAACTCAGAACATGAAAGTTGTAGCCCTTTGTACTAGGTATTTGCAAGATGGAGTTCTGAGACAAAAGGTATGTCGAATTTACTAGACAGTGCGCAATATGCCTCATCGAGTCTTCGTTTGTACTAAACTATCAAATTTGACCCCCGAACACGATCCCGACTTAATTCCTTGCGCTTTTACTCAGACTTCAAAAGCTCCAAATCACTTAAACTCATTCCATAACATCTATATAGCTTGGAATCACACCTTTCCGGCTATTTTTGGCACAATTTCTTGACTTGTACCACACTTGGCCTTTTTCACCTTCTTTTGACTCCAAAAGTGCTCTTTTAGTCTTCATTAACTCATGTGTACCTATAACACACTAAAAACACTAATAAGAGCATTTTGTCATCATAAATAATATCAAAACAACAATAAAGTGTGATTATATAGGGCATAAATATAGTCAAATTCACCTATTATCAATTCTCTCCTGAGCAATTACAATAATTTACTATTGTACTCTTCCGAGCTACCCTAGCTAGCTTTAATTTGCGCAATTCACTTTAGATTGCACCCAAGGTTTTTCTATTCCTAACCCCACCTCTACGCCCATAATTATGGATTCCTCCAACAATCTAGTTGTGATGTTGTTCAAAATTACCTAAATATGCACTCTTTTCCAAGTTATGCACACAAAATAGGCACGCCAATTAAGGATCCTATAAATTAACTACAACAAGAACGATGTTGAACAAATAGAAATCTAGCTAACAATTGTATTCACACAACCCAGAAGTTCATCAATAAATAGGTTCCATCAAAACCTTAGATAAAGATTTAGCTACTCATAATCAAGAAAACAAGATAGATAATTGATTTCATAATCAAAAATTCAATGTAAAAGAATCAATAGTACTCTTACTAGTTTGCTTACTAAAGTAATCAATAGTACAAAACTTACCTCCTTTGGGCGAATCCTAACAATATATGTAGGGTTTAGGTTACACAACTTGCATTTTTACACTTTTATCCTTAAAAATCCCGTCTTCCACCACGGTTTAACCGCGGTCGCGGTGGAACCGCGGTGGATCAAGTCTTCTGAATCTTCAAAACTTCCGAAGGGCTGTTCTACCGCGGTTCAGTCGCGGTCGCGGTGGAACCGCGATCAAAGAGTGCCTCGGATTCTTCCTGCTATTTCAGCACAATTTCTTGACTTGTTCCACACTTGGCCTTTTTCACATTCTTTTGACTCCAAAACCGCTCTTTCAGCCTTCATTAACTCTTGTGTAACTATAACACACTAAAAGCACTGACAAGAGTATTTTGTCATCATAATTAATATCAAAACAACAATAAAGTGTGATTATTTAGGGCATAAATATAGTCAAATTCACCAATTATAATCTTGCGATGTCCTTACACGTCCCACGACGTCCTGACATGTTTTGACCTATCTCTTGGCCATGCCTTGCCATGTTCTGCGACGTTCTGACATGTCCTCACACATGCTATGGCCATATCCTGACATGTCCTGACCCGTGCCAAGCCCTTGTCCTGCAATGTCCTGCAATGTCCTGCGATGTCCTGACACATCATCGAGCCACGTCCCAACCCATGCCATGGTCACGCCCTGCCATGTCGTGCGACATCCTGACATGTCCTAAAATGTGCCATGGCCATGTCCTGACTCGCCTAACTCATGCCACGCCCACGTCCTACTATGTATTGACACGTCTTGTGGCTGTGTGCAGACACGCCGTCACCCCTACCATGGACATGCCCTAGCATATCCTATGACGTCTTGACACGTCTTAAAATGTGCCATGACCATTTCCTGTCACGTTCTAACACGTGACATGCTAACGTCCTGCCATGTCCTACGACATCCTGGCACCTCTTGTGGCCACATCTTGCGACGTCCTGACCCGTGCCATGCCCATGTCTTGCGCGTCCTAACACGTCATGCGACTTCCTGACACATCCTGACCCTTGCCATGGCCACAATCTGCCATGTCCTGCAACGTCCTGACACGTCTTAACATGTGCCATGGCCATGTCCTAACACGTCCCGACCCGTGCCATGGCCTTGTCCTGCCATGTCCTAGAATGTCTTGAAACATCCTGTGGCCACATCCTGCAACATCCTGACCCGTGCCATGGCCATGCCTTTCCATGTCCTATAACATCCTGAGACCTCTTGAAACATGCCATGTCATGACACGTGCTGACATTTGCCTTGCCTACGTCCTGCCATGTCCTGACACGTCCTGTGGCCATGTCTATAGATACATCCTTCAACATCCTCACACATCTTGACCCGTGCAATGGAAATGCCCTGGGATGTCCAGAGACGTCCTGACATATCCTAAAATGTGCCACGGCCATGTCCTGCCACATTCTTACCCGTGACATGCCTACGTCTTGCCATGTCCTGTGACGTCCTGACATGTCATGTGGCCACGTCCTATGACATAATGACACGTCCTAACCTGTGCCATGGCCGTGTCATGACACATCCTGACCCGTGCCATGGCCACGTCTTGCCATGTCTTGTGACGTCCTAACATATCTTGCCATGTGCCATGGCCACGCCATATTCTATAACGTCCTGACATGTCCTGACACAAGCTATGGCCATGTCCTGACACGCCCTGACCCGTGCCAAGCCCTTGTCCTGCCATGTCATGTGATGACCTGAAACATCCTGTTGTCACATCCTATGATGTCTTGACCCATGCCATGGCCACACCCTTCCATGTTCTACGACATCCTGACACGTCCTGAAACGTGCCATGTCCATGGCCTGACTCGTACCATACCCACGTCCTACCATGTTCTAGCCACTCCATGACATGTCCAATGACATCCATGACATGTCCTATGACATCCTGACACATCCTTAATGTGTCATGGCTACATCGTGCCATGTCCTGCGACGTCCTGACATGTCCTATGGCCACGTCCTGCAACATCCTGACATGTCCTGACCCGTGCCATGGACACACACTGATATGTCCTGCGACGTCCTAACACATCTTGAAACATGCCATGGCCATATCCTGACACATCCTGATCCGCAACATGCCCATATCCTACCATGTCCTACGATGCCTAACATGTCATGTTGTCACGTCCTGCAATATCCTGACCCATGCTATGTCCTACGACATGCTGACACATCCTATGGCCGCGTCTTCCAATGTTATGACCCGTGCCATAGCCACGCCCTGCCATGTCCTATAATAACTTGACACATCCTGAAACATGCCATGACCATGTACTGACACGTCCTGACTAGTGCGAAGCCCACGTTCTGCCATGTCCTAACACGTCTTGTGACTACATCCTGACACGCCTTGGCATGTCTTGCGACCTCTTGACATGTCCTGCGACATCTTAACATGTCCTGAAATATGCCATGGCCAAGTCCTGACACGTCCTGACCCGTGATGTGCCCACGTCTTGCCATGTCCTGCGACGTCCTGACAT
>JASVEL010003673.1:0-69449 GCA_032618575.1 Nicotiana noctiflora | reverse complement strand
CGCAGAATGACTGCATACTCGTCACCTGTGTGACCTCTTCAAATGGCAAAAATGCTGTGGAGAATGTGGTCGTAGAATTGATCTGCGATCCACAGACCCACCGCAGAGTGAAACAGAGACTTGGAATTTTATGATACATCGAATGCTTATTCTGCGATACGTTTGCAGTCGGCATAGTGGTTATGCGACCGCAGATATCATCACAGATTGACCCTTTTTGTCAAGCTTACATTTGTGCGGTGGCTATGAGGTCCGGAGAATGGTTTTACGATTGCAGAGTCCACCGCATATCTGTTTACATAGCTCATTTCTTTCCTATTTCTTCTCCGGGTGTGTGTACTAACAGTGCATCCTTTGTAGATATGCCTCCCGGGCATAAACGACTTGCAACCAAGCCCCCTCCGGCCACAAGACAAAAAGTGGACCCGCCACAAGAATCAACCTCCCAACCTGAAGAAGCAGACATTGGGCCTGAGGTTGATATACATGCCGAAGCAAGAAGAAAATAAGCAGTTGAAGGCACTGCGTACCATCTCTGCTGGGGTATTAAGGGCTCCAGGGAAAAATACAAAGCAGGGCTCGACCGGAGAAAACTCCTTCCGGAAAATCAATTGAGTCTTAATGGCCTGAAGGACAAATACCCGCACATCCTTGCAAACCTTAAGTGGGGGAAATGGATGGGATTCACTGAACCCCCTACTGCATACAATGAGTCACTAGTTCGGGAGTTCTATGGAAAATATGTAGCTTCCCAAACCAAGCACCACAAGCGTCAGAAGATGTACCTTGATAAGGTGGACGTTCGGGGCTTCACAGTCAAGTGCAGTGCCAAGGCCATCAATCGAATTCTTATCCCAGACTGGGAAGAGGACACATCCACAGCAGAGTACAAAGCCAAATTCACCAATAAGGAGGGTGAAAGAAGCTGGATTGCCTTAGTCATAGCTATTGGGACCCCCGCATGGATACAACCTGGGTGCAAATTTTACAAGGAGAGCCTCTCACGAGAGGGAAGATATTGGCTTGCATTTCTTGCATCCAGGTAGATCCCAACACATCATGAGACCGATATTGCCATTAAGAATTCTCTCCTGATTGCGTGTATAATGCAGGGTATCAAAGTGAACGTGGGAGAGATAATCTTTCAAGAGGTGGGTCGACGAGCAACGCAAGATGCCACTTCTCTCCCATTTCCATCCTTGATCACTAGCCTATGTCATGCTGCTCAAGTTCCCACTGATCTCCGGAGGGATGCTATAGGTCAGGAGCAAGGGATCATAGATATCAACCTCCTTGGTGATGCTGTGATACACCCTGCAGCAGTAGTTCAGGAGGACCACCTTTCATCACAGCCTCCTGTCACTCAGGCTGATGCTGCACAGTCATTCACTCCTTCGACGGATCCTACTTCCACCACTGCCTAGACTACTTCTACCACTGCTCAGACCTCACAAGCTACTCCGGCAGTCTCAAAGCTTGGTCTGTTTTCTACACATGCAAATGCCAAGGTTGACCAGCTTGTGAAGACTTTGCCCAATTTTATCAGAGACAGGCAGCATATGCAGAACGGATGCACGGACTTGAATTGCTGGTAGAGAAGCTGGAACAGGGTGATGTAAGTCATTTGCACGACCTCAAGAAGGAGGTTGCCTCTATGAAAGTCGACTTCCAAAAGATGCAGAATTTGGACTTCAATATTTCATCCCTCATTCCTGTGGAGGGTGACAATGGTATAGATGTGATGCCAGACTTGGGCCTTGATTTCAAAAACTTGATGGCCAACCCTATCATTCCTACTCCTGGAGACTCTAAAACCCCAGCTCCTACTGGCCCGATTGACATTGCCTCTGATAAGGAGGATGACCGAGAGAGTGAGGGTTAAGATGAAGAAGATAGCTCGGTGTTCTCAAGTGATGAAGCCCCTCAGCCTGTTGATAAGGGGAAGGCAGCTGCTCCAGCTTCACCTCAGGATGATGATGATGCTGATGAGGACGAGCGTACACAGATTGAGTTGGCCCTGCAGAGATCCTTGATAGGACAAAGGTGGTCCCACAGCTCATGTAGCAGCTCCTTCTACAGTTGGTGCATCCAGCAGCTCTCAGGTGCCAACTGATGACACAGTACCTCCAGCATCAGTTCCAAATCCAGAGCCAGTCCTTTCTCCTATCCCAGAGCATCCACTAGCAGAGGAGATCACACTCCCAACTGAGCCCATGCCAGTCCTCATAGCTACACCAGAGGGTGATCACCCCGGCACTCAACCAGCTGCCGACTCCCATAGCATTTAGTGTGCCTCAGGGAGTCTTCCCTCAAACTCTACTTTTTACTTCTATGCATTGGGGACAATGCATCATTTCTAGTTAGGGGTGGGGTACCTTGGTGTGATTTTTTGTCTTGTATATAGTGATGTTTTTTGTGCTTATGCGTATCAAATTTTGTGTACATTGGTATGACTTTGGTATATAAAGCAATGTTATGATGATGTTTTGATCCGTTTGTGTTGATTAGTTAGTAAATCAATTCCTCTTGGTGTTTCTTTGTCTGATTCTTTTCCAAGAGTGTAATAGTAGAATCAGAACCTTGGGTGTAAATCAATGTGATCGGTTTAGTGGAGTTGCTCAGTGTCAAACATGTGTATCTGTACATAGCACATATCCTCTTATAGTCATCTTTGTCGACTCGTCCCAATGATAGATAGATTGATGACTGTCTTAAGGGAACTTGTCTCTATGACCAATTATGTGAATCTAAGGCTCATTCTATGACTCTATGGAAGACCATAAAAGTTTTGAATTGCAAAATATTTGCTTGAAAGTGCTAAACAATGTGAATGAAGCAGTTCATGTGCGATATGTGTGCGAGTTCTCTATTTGTATATAATTCTTGTGTCTACTTCTGTCATCCAAAACATGCTTGGTTGGTCTTTCAATACTAATGATAGTATGTTTGGTTGGAGGAATGATCTTAGGCATTCTTTGATTTATTGGTATATCCTCTTTAGCCTTTCAAGCCTCCCGTGCACAGATAATATCACTAGTACCCATTTTGAGCCTTTAAACCTTTCTTTGGCTAACTCATTACAAACCTTTCCTTTTTGCGAAGTAATTCCCTCTCTCGAACCTGACTCTCCTTGAACATCGAGAATGAGGCTAAAAGCCTAAGTTGGGTGTGGGTAAAAGTAGAAATTGATAAGGTTGTGCATTGAGTCCAAGACCACATGCCTCAAAAGGTGTTTGTATTATAGCATTCAAGCTCCAAAAGAAAAAGAAAAATAAAAGCAAAAGTTAGTCTATTTACATATGTGTATAAAAAAGAGAGACATGTGTATGTACATATATTGTGGAGCTTTGAATAAAAAGTAAAAGGAGGTGTGTAAGGTGGGTCCATGTTGGGAACTAGATACTAATGAGTTTATGAGGGTTGAAGAGAATCAAAGTGCAAAAGAATGGCACCTGTGAGTATTGTTCAAGGAGGGTGAAGTCACCTGTACCCAGATGCTTATCCGACCTTCCCTAAACCTTCATTACAAGCCTAAAAATTCCTTGTGGGGCCTCCAACCGATCATTCTTGAATAAGTTGCGAATTAAAATAAAGGCAAGCCTATGGTATGACATGTTGTGGCACTTGAAGTTCCTTCTGAGCGTGAATGTTCTTTCTGAGCTGTCCTTGTAAATGTTGTAAATATTGTGAGTTTGGGACATAATTTCTGGTTAGGGTGCATGAACTGCGGAATTGAACTAAGTTGAACCTTTTTGGGTCAAACAAAAAATGCATTCAGCTAAGGGTAACACTTAGTCACAATATGAGGCTCAGAGCTTGCATGATTGGTCTGCTTTTATGTGCATACATCTAGTTTGGGAGGAGTGGTGCGATTTTTAGTACATGCTTGAAAAACTGGCAATGAACACTATCTTGTGTCACTATTGTTTTGTGATTGCGAATAAAGTTTGGCATAGGTATGTTCTGCTTGCTTGAGGACAAGCAAGAATTTAAGTTGGGGGTGTTGATGTGCCGGAGAAATTCGGCACATTTACATACTAATTGCTTAGATATTAGCTTGTTTTATTGCAAAATTTAGTCCATACTTATGTGATTTTGTGCTCTTATAGTTCAAGAGGAAGAAAAGACCAAAGACACGAAAATGGAAGTAAAAAAACAAGAAAAGGGCAAAGTAATGCACAAATGCAATCTGCGGACCAATCTGCGGTTGCAGATTGCACATGCGGACCACATAATTGTGCATCAAATCGCATAGCAAAATAGTGTCTGGAGCTAAAAATCATTTCAAGAATGCGACGCATTCTGCGATCACATAAGCAACATGCGGACCGCATTTCTGTCGCAAAATTAACAAGAAGAAAACCCAGGAATCAATTATGCGATGCCATCTGCGGTCGCATAATCACAATGCGGACCGCAGAATGGCAATGTGATGGAAGAACTGGCAGCTAGCATTTTTAACATGCGACGCGATATCTAATTATGCGGATCGCAGACCTGTTATGCGGCAGATCTGCGGTCACAAAGCTGACTTGGAAGGGTAAATTTGTTTGATTTTTGTCCGAATTTGGTCCCTCTATAAATAGTTTTTAGAATCTTGTATGGGAACATCTTTTCTACACTTTACACTACACTCTAAGACTTTAATATCTTATCTTTTTGGAATCTTTTGGTTGAAGATTCTCTTACTTTGTAAGAATTTATTACACTTTGTATTTTGTATTTTAGCATGTGTGGCTAAACTTAAATACTAAGGTGGTGAACCCTAAATGGGTGTTATGTAAATGGGTGTTTAACACTGAATATATGCATACTGGTTGGTTGATATTTAATTACTTCTCATTCTTCATTTATTGTTGGTGCTTGCAAACATCGACAAAAGCCATTTAACTCTTACTTTGCTTGGGAAAGTGAGTTAGATTTTGGAAGAAGTAATTATCAAAGACTCGAGGCCTTACACCTCGTTTAATATAATCACTTAGGGATACATGAGTTTTATTTGGCATCTATTAATTGTTCTGAATTGCGACTTTTAGACTTTTGGGAAAAAGCAAGAGAGGAAATACTATTCAATTATTGGGAAATATTGGGTAGTTGCATAGATATCAATTGCATATCAATATTCAACCATTAGAAATATATCATATTAACACCGATAGCATTTCACTTCATTTATGGGAACACAACCTTGGTTTAATCAACCTTAGTAATTACTACATCAAGCATTCAAATTAGTTATTATTCTAAAACAACTCTCAATCATACTCTTGCTACTCTTATTACATTTTCATGTTACTACTAACAGAATAGATTTAAGATTCCAGTCGGGTAACACACTAACTTCAGTAATCCTTTCACATCTATTCCCTGTGGTATTCGACCCCAACCTTATTGGGTTACTATATTTGACACCGACCGACTTACAATAATTATCAAAGTGTAATTTGAGCGTATCAACATGTCAGAACATTGCAGGACGTGGCCACAGGGCATGTCAAGACGTCGCAGGACATGGCAAGACGTGGGCATGGCATGGGTCAAGATATTTCAGGACATGGCCATGGCATGTTTCAGGACAATTTAGGACATCGCAGGACATGTAAGGGCCATGGCACAGGTCAGGACGTCGCAGGATGTGGCTAATGGACGTGTTAGGACATGGCAGAATGTGGGCATGACACATGTCAAGATGTGTCAGGAAATGGCCATAGCACATTTCAGGACGTGTCAAGATATCACAGGGTATCATAGGGTGTGGCCATTGCACTGGTCAGGACGTCGCAGGACGTCGCCACAGGATGTGTCGGGACATCACAGGATATGGCGGGACAAAGGCATGGCATGAGTTAGGACGTGTCAAGACATGGCTATGGCATATATCAGGACGTGTCAGGACATCGCGGGATATGGCAGGGCATTGTAATGGCACGGGTCATGACATGTTAGGACATTAGAGGACGTGGCCACATGATGTGTCAGGACGTCGAGGGACATGACAGGATGTGGGCGTGGAACGGGTCATGATATGTCAGGACATAGCTATAGCACGTATCAGGATGTGTCTGGATATTGCAGGACATGGCAGGGCATGGCCATTGCATGGGTCAAGATGTGTCAATACGTCACAGGACGTGACCATAGGATGTGTCAGGACATGGCATGACATGGTCTTGGCAAGGGTCAGGACATGTCAAGACATGGCCATGGCATATTTCAGGAAGTGTTAGGATGTCACAGGACATGGCAGGGTGTGGCCATGGCACGTGTCAGGATGTCGCAGGACGTGTCCATAGGACGTGTCATGACATTGTAAGACATGGTCATGGCACGGGTTAGGACATGTCTGGACATGACATTGGGACGTTTAGGGACATGTCAGGATGTTGAAGGACATAGGAGGGCGTGGACTTGGCACTGGTCAGGACGTCGGAGGATGTGACTCGCGATATTATTCGACGTTGCAGGACATGGCAGGACAAGGGCATGGCACAAGTCAGGGCGTGTAAGGACATGGCCATGGAACGTGTTAGAACATCACAATACATGGCAGGGCATGGCCATGGCACGGGTAATGACGTCACAAGACATTGCTACAGTATGTGTCAAGACATCGTAGGACATGGAAGGACATGGGCATATAACGGGTTAGGACGTGTCAAGAGATGGCCATGGCATGGATCAGGACGAGTCATAATGTCGTAGGATATGGCCACAAGACGTGTTAGGACATCGTAGGACATCGCAGGACGTGGTCTTGTCATGGGTGTGGACATGTCAGGACATGGCCATGGTACATTTCACGATGTGTCTAGACATCACAGGATATGCTAGAGCGTTTCCATGGCACGGGCTAAAACGTGTCAGGATGTTGATAGACATGGCCAAAGGACGTGTCAGGACAGGGTAGGATGTGGGCATGGCACGGGTCAGGACGTGTCAGGACATGGCTATGGCACATTTCAGGACATGTTAGGACGTCGCAGGACATGGTAGGGCATGGCCATGTCATGGGTCAGGATGTGTCAGGACGTCACAAGTCGTGGCCACAGGACGTGTTATGACATGGAAAGACATGGGCATGGCACGAGTCATGACATGTCAGGACATAGCCATGGCACATTTCAAGATGTGTCAGGATGTAGCTGGAAATGGCAGGGCCTGCGAAGTCTTCACACATCCTGTGGCCACATCCTGCGACATGGAATATTTCAGGACATCTCAAGATGTCGTTGGACATGACAGGGTGTGGCCATGGCACGGGTCAGGATGTCGCAGGACCTGGCCACAAGATCTGTAAGACTTCGCAGGACATGGTAGGACAAAGGCATGCCACGGGTCAGGACATGTTTGGACATGGCCATAGCACGTGTCAAGACGTGTCAGGACGTCGCAGAACATGGCAAGTCATGGCTATGGCATGGGTTAGGACGTGTTAGGATGTCGCAGGACATGGCCACAAGAGGTGTCAGGACGTCGGAGGACATGGTAGGATGTGAACATGTGACGGGTCAGGACGTGGCCACATGACGTGTCAGGACATGGCAGGAAATAGGCTTGGCATGGGTCAGGACACGTCAGGACATGGCCATGGAAAGTTTTAGGAAGTGTTAGGATGTCGCCGGACATGGTAGGGTATGGCCATGGCACGGGTTAAGACGTCGTACGATGTGTCAAGACATTGTAAGACGTGGGCATGGTACGGGCCAGAACATGTCAGGACATGGCCCTAGGACGTTTAGGGAGATGTCAGGATGTCGCACAATAAGGCATGGCGTGGCCATGGCACAAGTCAGGACGTCGAAGGACATGGCTCAAGATGTGTCAGGACGTTGCATGACATTTCAACACAAGGGCATGGCATAGGTCAAGACATATGAGTACATGGCCATGGCACATGTCACGACATCGGAAATCATGGCAGGGCATGGCCGTGGCATGGGTTAAAATGTCACAAGATGTTGCTACAGAACATGTCAAGAAGTCGCAGGATATGGCAGGATTTGGGCGTGGCATGGTTCATGACATGTCAAGAGATGGCCATGGTACGGGTCAGGATGTGACAGGACATGGCCACAAGACGTGTCAGGACATTGCAGGACATGCAAGAAAGTGGGCTTTCACGGGTGTGGACGGATTCACGTCCAAGCAATGGTCGTAGTCAATATAATCAGGTCAATAAGTCAAGAGTCAATCCCACATGGAATTAACCTATCAACTACAACTTCAAAAACCCAATAACACTTCTGAAGTAGCTTTCCAAACTTTTGAATATATTTTTGTGGAATATTTTCTACTAACTAACTTTGCAAGAAATTAAAGACTTGAATGAAAAAATTGAATGTTGGGTAAAGAATAAAGAGAAAGACTAAGGTATTGATTTCCCCTATTGATGGAATCCCTTCTGTTTATGCTCATAGAAATTGTCAATATTATTCTATCAATCATGAACACTATCTTTACCGTAATTGTCTTCCGAGCAACTATAATAATTTACTAGTGCACTCTCCCGAGCTTCCCCTGCTAGCTTTAATTCGAATAGTTCACTTTAGATTGCACCAAAGGTTTTGTTATTCCTAATCCCGCCTTTACGCCTACAATTATAGATTCCTCCAATAATGTAGGTGTGGTGTTGTTAAACAATTTACCTAAATATGCACTCTTTTCCATGTTGTGCACACGAATTAGGCACGGCTAATTGGGAATCCTACCAATTAACTTCAACAAGAACGAAGCTGAACAAATAGAAATCTAGCTAACAATTTGTAATCACATAACCCAGAAGTTAATCACTCAATAGGTTCCATCAAAACTTTAGATAAAGAATTATCTACTCATAATCGAAGAAACAAGAATAATAATTGAATTCATAATCAAAGATTCAATGTAAAAGAAAGAAAGATATTGAGAGAGTTCTCTCTTACTAATTTACTTGCAAAAGTACTGAATAATGCAATACTTGCCTCTCTTGGGCGAATCCTATACTTATATAGAGGGTTTAGGTTATAAAAAATACAAATTGACAAGCTTATCCTTCAAAATGTCGGCGTCGTCCGCGGTCCGTCCGCGGTCGCGGATGGACCGTGAGAAATCAAGTCCTCTGAATCTGTTGAGGTTCCGCGAGCCTCTTTTTCCGTGGTCGCGGATGGACTGCGGATGAACAGTGTTGCGGGTTCTACCTCCTATTTTGTAATGCAAACTTCACTCTTGCTATACACTTGACCTTTTTACCATCTTATGACTCCAAAATTGCTCTTTTAGTCTCCAATGGCTCATGTGTACCTACAATACACCAAAAACACTAATAAAAGTATTTTGTCATCATAAACAATATCAAATCAATAATAAAGAGTGATTAATTAGGGCATAATCATAGTCCAATTCACCTATTATTAATACCCCACACTTAAACCTTTGCTCATCCTCGAGCAACCTTAATCACACTTTAGGCCAATTTTATTAATGTCTCCCCCAAAATATGTCACAAAAGGTATGTTTCATGATTAACTTAAGACATGCACAATCTGTACCTAACGGTAAATTCACATGCCAACACATTATTGCTTACTCAAGTTATTATCACAGACTTGCAAATTTACCGTTTCCTTCTAGAGTTACATGCCCTCACACAATTTATTGAGAGAAGTTCCCACACATAAACAATATAGAACATGGAACCTAAAGATATATGAAAAATTCACTCACTCTGAACAAAGAACATTCATATGCATACAGACACACCATAGGTTTGCCCCTAGTGTAATACTCCACTAATCGAGTTATTCAATCATAGATCAAGAGGTCTTTAAGGGTTGTAATGTTGGCTACGGGACGGGTATGATACTTTTGTTTATAGTAGCTAACCTCCCTAAGCAGTTTCTTTATTTTTCACAACTTCCCTTTTAGTTTTCTTCCTTATGTCTCCCCTAAATATTCCTTCACCTTTATTTACTTTTAATCCCCCATTTTTCTTTTGTTGGTGTAACTGGCTTTTCTATTTTACATATATACATTGATTTCTTTTTATCATTGCTTTTCAATGCATGTACATTATTTTGTCAGTTCACCATTTTCTAACATTCATTCTTGATTTTCCCTTTTTCAACTTCCCTTCACCCCACACTTAGACTTTTACATATTTATTACAACACTAGTGCTTCTAGGAGGTAAACTAGAACAATATACGAATTCGATTTTTATGAACATTCAAGGGTTATCAAAGAATAGGCTTTAAGCTCAAAGAGGTTAACTAGGATATTATGTACATGTGAATTCATGTCTTGTTGATTTACGGAGTTACACAAAGAAATGCCTCTATCATCTCTACAACCAAACAACTTTTATTTAGAATCAGGTTCATCTACAAAGTCCTATCAATGTTCAAGCATGTTGTATTGTGCAATTTAAGGCATATCCTAGAATCTACAGTCAAGCTTAGATAATACATTCTCATGTTCAATTAAGTTTTGCTAATGTGCATACTTGGGGTTACATGTTAACCTTTGCCCTCTAATCCTAAAAAGAAAAATCTACCTAACTCGGTTCAATAAAAACCCTTGGAAAAGAACCGTGGTCAAAAGAAAAACCAAGGGCGAGGTTATACACTTCCTAAAAAAAGAAAATAAAACAAATAAAAATTCCTACGTGGACTAGTTCCCTCAAGAGTACTTGCCCAAATAGTCCGTCATCAGGAAGAGTCCTCTACTCATATTTTTGGATTTTTCAAAAAACAAAATATTTGATTTTTTTGTGTTTTTTATTCCGACTTAGGCCCTTAAGAAACCCGTCGCCAAGTGTCCATCATCGGGCCAAGCCAGCTAATATGAATTACAACTACAACTACTATTTACAACACATACACGATAAGTTTCCCACCCTACACATAAAATCATGTCATGTCCTCATGGCACAATAATACAAGTATAGCTCAGAACGGTGAGAAAACTTACCTGTGACTCACTCAGAGTCGGAGACGGTGGCAGGATCGACATTACACGCTTGACCCAATGCTAGAAACCAAGCCATGAACCTATTTTCAGTTCTAGCTTACCTTTGGTACATCGCGTCCATGCGTGTGTGTAAACCATCCACTGAGGTGCGTAAGTCCGCAACCTCCTCCTCAATAGACCTAAGCATAGGTCTAGTGGACTCGGACCTACATATGCCCGCACCATGATGAGCGCGCCTAGAAGGTCAGGCGGAATCCGTGGAATACCGGGACTGGACAACCAGCATAGGGTCATCCTTAGCATCAAGATCAATTGGGTCATTATCTCTACCCACCTGAATGTGAGAGGCCATGAATGGCGCTCTTAGAGAAAGGTCACCATCAGTAGGAAGTACCAGAGTCTGGTGGCCAAGGCATAGAGAAGTGCAAAGAGATGGGAAGTAGAATACATTCGATTTGAGGGGTCCCCTCAGCACCATCTCGTCACCTATCAAGTGGGCCATGTCAACGTCCCGCTGGGTGACAAAGCACCAAGTCAGGAATGCCCTATTAAAGTTCACCTTAGTTGTTGCTTGAGGGCAGAAACCGGTTACTTATAATCGTGAACCAGCACTTAGCAGTATGGGTGAAGCTGGTAGAATGCAGTGCATTGTGTCTTATCCAGACTGGATGACCATTGACACATAAGGCCTCAATTAAGGTGGCCCAAGTGACACCAGGCCTATCGTGGTAAAAGTCCACGTTGCCAGAAAAGTCGGGCAGTCTAAGAACCTGCCTAATAGTAGGTACTTTGGCCCAAACATACTTACCTCGGACGAAGACTGTCCTGGCCATTCCGTAAGGTTCGTTCGTGTAGAACTCCCTAACTAGCATTTTGTTGATGAGGGTCGGTTCATCGAAGAGGAACTCCATCTCTCAGTGTCGGATCTCCTCATACATATCGGGCTTTTCAGCCCGAATAGCCATCCTGTCGATTTCAATGTACTGTAGCCAAGCATTAGTAGCCTTGGCATGAATGTCTGCTTCCTCTTCCTCGCCTGTGAATCGAGACTCGTCATAGGGCGGTCGCCTAGACGAGCTTGCTGCATTCCTTGAGCTTTTAGGAGCCATAATCCTGCACAAAAGAGAAACAACAAAAAATTTCCATCACGTTAGTACATCAGTTGGCTACTCACAGGTCACCATTCGTGGACTACAATAATATTTCCTTTAGTGCTATCATCCCATAACTCCTACTAGTGACCAGTTATCTTACAATTTTGCCAAGTTACCTAATACACCCCAAACTTATTTCTTGTGGCATTCTAACATGACCCAATTAAACATACACCATCTCCAATTATACACAACAACAAAGAACCACAAATTAGGCAGTATCTCCCCCAAAACTACAACATCCAAATACTACAACATATTTTTGCCAAGTTGGCCAAACCAATCACCACATTGGGTCTCCAAAACAACATAAGTAACACAATTATTAAACACATTAGAGACCCAACAACACCAAATATACCAACATCCCATAACATAATATACAACATTCATACTATTAATACACTAAAAAAATAATTTCTATATATTCTACCAAATAGTAGCAAGGTATAATATAATTTCTACAATTAAAGTGTGTTACAAAAATTATTTAAACTAATTAGTGCTACAAAAACTAAGGAGACAAACTAAAAAAGAAAGATAGAAGAAAAAAAAACATACTAGTAGATGGTTGGGAAGTGGAGAAGATGAAGATGAAGAAGAAAACTAGTGGAGGAGTATGGAGGATTTTTGGAGAAGATTGGAAGAGAAAGAGTAGAGAGAAAATTTGATTTTTTGAGAGAGCGAGGGGTTGAGGGGCGGCTGTTATTGGGAATTATGGGGGGGGGGGGAGATGTTAAGGTAATAAAAGGGGGGGTTAATGTTATCGTTTAATTTTTTTTTTCCGCGGTCGCTGGGTTTGACCGCGGTCAACCGCGGTCGGTTAGCGGTCGCGGATGGACCGCGAAGGGGGAGATTCAGAGAGCCTATTTTTTTGTGGTCCGTCCGCAACAGCGGAGGGACCGCGAAAAATCAGTCTCTCTGATTCTTTCGCCATGCAGCAGTAGAATTTTTTTTTGTGTAGACTCTTAATTTTTTGTGTACCACCAATTGAAGATCAAAGAGCATGACATTCCTAAGACCGCCTTCAGAACTCGCTATGGTCACTTCGAGTTCTTGGTCATGTCTTTTGGGCTATCCAATGCCCCAGCAGCTTTCATGGACCTTATGAATCGGGTGTTCAAGCCATTTCTATATTCCTTTGTAATGGTATTCATTGATGACATCCTCATCTACTATCGGAGCAGGGAAGATCATGCCATTCACCTCAGAGCAGCATTGCAGACCCTTCTTCAGCATCAATTGTATGCCAAGTGCTCAAAGTGTGAGTTTTGGTTGGAATCTGTAGCCTTTCTAGGGCATGTCATTTCCAGTAAAGGGATTCAGGTGGATCCTCAGAAGATTGCAGTAGTGAAAGATTGGCCTAGACCCACGACCCCGACAGAGATTCGTAGCTTCGTGGGTTGGGCAGGGTACTATCGGAGGTTTGTGGAGGGATTTTCAACCCTCGCCTCCCCATTGACTAAATTGATGCAGAAGGCTGTTAAGTTCCAGTGGTCTGATGCATGTGAGAAAAGTTTCCAAGAATTGAAGTCAAGATTGACCTCGGCACCAGTATTGGCCTTGCCAGAAGGCACATGTGGTTTTGTGGTTTATTGTGATGCCTCCAGGGTTGGTTTTGGATGTGTATTGATGCAGCACGTGAAAGTCATAGTTTATGCTTCCAAGCAACTCAAGAATCATGAGAAGAATTATCTGATGCATGATTTGGAGCTTGCAGCAATTGTGTTTACTTTGAAAATATGGCGGCACTATCTTTATGGAGTTCATGTAAATGTGTTTTCAGACCACAAGAGCCTCCAGTATTTGTTCAAGCAGAAAGAGCTGAATCTGAGAGCGGAGGTTGTTAGAATTGCTTAAGGACTATGATATGAACATATTGTGCCATCCAGGGAAGCCAAATGTGGTAGTCGACGCACTTAGACAATGGATAAGAGACATTTGGCTTGGGAGGTTTACCAATTGGCCAGTTTGGGGGTTCGTATCTCGGCGTCAGACGAGGGGGATATTTTGGTGCATAATGGAGCAGAATCACCATTGGTTGCGGAAATCAAGGAAAAGCAGTTTATGGATCCAGCATTAGTTCGGGTGAAGGAAGCAGTTATGAATGACAAGACCTCAGCATTTGTACTCTGTAGAAAGGATGGTGTATTGCGGCGCCAAGGTAGGCTTTATGTCCTGGACGTGGACGAACTTCGGGAGAGAGTGATGGAAGAGGCTCATATTTCTAGGTATTCAGTGCACCCAGGTTCCACGAAAATGTATCACGATCTCAAGGAGATTTATTGGTGGAACGGTATGAAAAGGGATATGGAAAGCTTTGTAGCTAAATGCCCGAACTGCCAGCAAGTGAAAGCCGAGCATCAACGGCCTGGTGGATTAACTCAGCTTATAGATATACCAAGGTTGAAATGGGAGATGATCAATATGGATTTCATGGTAGGGTTACCTCGCACTCAGTGTAAGTTCGACTCAATATGGGTGATAGTGGACCGACTCACCAAATCAGCTCACTTCCTGCCAGTCAAATCCACCGATACTGTGGAGCAATATGCAAAGTTATATATCAAGAAGATAGTAAGGCTTCATGGCACTCCACTTTCTATTATCTCGGATCGCGGGGCACAGTTCACGGCAAATTTTTGGAAGATGGTTTAGCAAGGTTTGGGAACTCAGGTGAATCTCGGCATAGCTTTCCATCCGCAAACCGATGGTCAGGCCGAGTGGACTATTCAGACGCTTGAAGATATGTTACGGGCGTGTGTCTTAGATTTCAATGGTAATTGGGATGAACACTTACCACTGATAGAATTTGCTTATAATAACAGCTTTCATGATAGCAATCAGATGGCCCCTTTTGAGGCATTGTACGGGAAAAGGTGTAGGTCGCCAATCGGGTGGTTTGAGGTAGGTGAAGCGGAATTGCTAGGGCGAGTCTGGTGTATGAAGCTATGGAAAACGTTAAGGTTATTCAGGAGAGGATGAAAACCACACAGATTTGCCAAAAATCCTATGCAGACGTTCGACGAAGAGATTTGGAGTGTCAAGTCAATGATTGGGTGTTCTTGAGGGTATCTCCTATGAAGGGAGTCATGCGATTCGGAAAGAAAGGGAAATTGAGTCCTAGGTATGTTGGGCCATATCCGATCGTTCAACGAATCGAGCAAGTTGCTTATAGGCTGGAGTTGCCTCCTGAAATGTAATCAGTGCACCCCGTGTTCCATGTGTCCATGTTGAAGAAAGTGATTGGAGATCCATCCACCATCATGCAGATTGAGGCTATTGAGGTTAATGAGGATATGTCATATGAAGAAGTTCCGGTTGCCATCCTTGATAGGAAAGTTCGTAAGTTGAGAAATAAGGAAGTTGCCTCTATTAAAGTATTGTGGCGAAGTCAACAAGTTGAGTAGGCCACGTGGGAGGCAGAAAATGAGATGAAGGAAAAGTACCCCCATTTGTTTCTTCAAGCTTAGAAGAAATTAGGCGATCATTCTACTCCTAGTAACTATTGTCTTGTCCAAGTTGTTTCCCTCTTAGTGTTAGTAAAGTTTCCTTCATTTGGTAATGAGTTGTATGTGTTGTTATCTTGGGTCACTTAAACCTTTCTTGATAAATTGAAGCCTTATAAAGATTCATATTTTTAATAAACAACTAATAGTAAGTGTAGATTGATAATGGTTTGTTTATGTGTACATGGTGTATTGAGACGGTTAAATAAGGTAAGGACTCATTGAAATAGCTCGTTTATGCGCAAATGTAACAATGTGATAAGAACGTTTATGTGCAATCATTGAGGTAAGAAAGTGTATACAAGCTGTGGAAAGTGTTGTAATTGTGTATTGTTGTTTGGTAATGTATTTCGGGGGCTCTCTAACAGGTGGATATGTCCATATTACAAAAAATCTCCAGCAAAAGTTTCGGAAATTTATGCAGTTAGACAAATTCGTGGCTATTGATATATTTCATGATGTGAACAAACTGAAGTTACATAAGGAAGGCTATTGAATGGACCTCAATCCTCATTCGAGGACAAACGATCCTAAGGGGGGGGGGAGAATGTAAGGCCCCGGAAATTTTTTTTGAGTTATTTAAGATTTCGTCGTGCTAATGTAGGCTTAATTATTTTATCTCCTGTGCAAATAAGGATGTATAATATTATGGATATTAATTAGATATGTTAGTAAGGGTATAAGTCTTATTATAAGTGATTTGGGGTCTAAGGAGAGGCCTAAGTCTAATCCAAGATGGAAAATTGCATATTAGACGAAATCTGTAAAAGAGTGCGCACAAGACCTCATTTTGAATGATAATATCTCCAGTTATATAAGGAGTTGTGTGAGGATCAACCTATCAAACTAAAGCCCTTTGCGTTTAGTTTCCAAAGCAACAAATCGTTTGTCATTTGGAGGTGTATGCAGAACGTTATGATCATTTTACTCGCCAGGTGTCAGATGCGCGAAATCGTGCATGAAATGAACTTCACGCACACTTCACGCATCTGAGGCAGAATTTCGCGCACCTGGATAGTTTTAATACCCCAAAGACCGGTCTAGAGAGTTCCTAACTCATTTTTGGGGTTATGACTTGCTCTCTCAAGAGGGTTTCATCCCAAACTTCATCCCTATGATCTAAGGTAAGATTTTTATAGTTCTTGAGTAATTTATACCCCTTAAACACTTATACTAACAAGGATTAATCTTCAAAATCCTTAGATTTTTCTTCTAATTCTTGAATTCTTCAAGAACACCTCAAGTGGAGATTCTTAAAATTCTTAGTACAAGAGGTATGTCTATCATCTCCAACTACTCTATGGTGATTATTTGTGTAAGATACATACATTAGAACTCATGGGAGGGTGATTGGGAGCCATGGGTTCCTAACCTAGGTTATGTTAGTATTGTAGAGGTTGTGAAATGTGTTATTGAGGTATGATTCTTGGTATGGCAGTGTTATGTATGCATGCTTGTGCAAATAGAGTTGTGGGAAGATTGATGAACATAAATAGGTAAAGATTGGGTTTTGGAATGAAAGGAAATATTGTAAAAGAGTATTAAAAATCAAGACGCCCAACTAGTGTTTGATAAAATGCTGCAAGGAGCTGAAACCATAAATGTCTTCCTAAATTGTTTTTAATTTTGCTATGTTTCAAGTAGGTTGGGATTGCTAGAATTTCCAAAACATTGTAGTAACTTAAGGAAATCTTAAATGAGGTATGTATGGCTAATTTTGATTCTTGTAAAATCGCCCATACGTGTGAAATTGTTTGGCATGTGTTAATTTTAGAGATTGTATGAAATTCATTGATTTCATTGTTGGGTATTCAATTGATGTTGAACTACATGTGTTGTGGTATGAAATATGAATTGAAAGATAACAAGGGAATTAGAATTGGTGAATCACTAAGAACAATTGTTGTGGTGGTATATATGATTTCTTGTGGGAAGAGATGAAACACTTGAATTGTGGTAAATTGTTGAACATACTTGTGTGGGATCTCTCGAATGTGGAAACATGGTAACTTGGTTGTGACATCAGTTTGAAAAGTATTTGAGAATATGAACCGAATTATAAGTTGCTTATTTGAACTTGGTGTAATTTTGTGTAGTGCCTTATTTTCTGTTTGTGATTGTTGTATTTGAAATTGTACGATAGGATCGGGTTGCGCGCTACAACATGAAGTAATAAGGTGTGGGTTGGGGTAATAAGGGTGGCCGAGGTAATAAGGGTGGACGAGGTAATAATGATGGAAAGAGATCAAAATCGCTATTGAAAATGATATAAAATCATTGATGTAAAATTGTGAAAGGAGACAGCAGGAGAGTTTGCAACCTGTGGGGCACTGATTGCCCCATTGTTTGATTACATGTGTTTTACGTGACTGATTGGTTGTTGTTCTCCTTGTTGATCTTAAAACGTTCCTTGTGTTGAGAATTATTATTTGAAATGAGGAAGATGTGGAAAAAATGGTTGGTTGGCTTAATTGATTCTTTGTGTAATTTATTGGCTGTCTTATCATAGTTTATCCATGCATACCAGTACAATTCTAGTGTACTGACGTCCCTTTTTCCCGGGACGCTACATTCGTGTTATGATTGTAGGTGGATCAGTAGCAGGCACTTCAGCTCATCGGCAGTAGTATCCTTCATCTTCCACTGCCCGTTTTGGTGAGCCCCTTTCTTCCTCGGGGCCCTATGTGGCTCATGCCACTTTTATTTTAGACTTTATTTTGGATTTTGTAAGGTACAACTGGAGCCTTTTTACCGGCAAGTATTGTATTCCCTTTTGTATCCTAGAGGCTCTTTAGACATGTAAACTGTGGGATTTCAGTCTTATGTATATACTATGTCGGGCGTTGTAAAAAAACAAAAACTGTAAACTTGTTAATGAATCTCTCGCATGGTTATGTTTGTATAGTGTGAAATCAGTTATAAATTGGTAAAATCCTTGGTTTCTAACTAATGAACAACACAGGGGTAACGCGTGGGATAGAAAGGCACCCAGGTCCGCTTGACTGGAGCTACCCGGTCAGGCGCCGGTCATGTCCCTCGATTTGGGGTGGGACATGAAGCTCTTTAGTCAACCCCCATTTACCTGTATCAATATGTACTAATCTTCCCATTGACTTACGGCTGAGAGAATCTGCCACAACATTGGCTTTACCAGGATGATTCAATATCTCGGCGTCGTAGTCTTTCAGTAATTCAAGCCACCTCCGCTGCCTCAAATTCAACTCTTTCTGCTTGAAGATGTATTGTAGACTCGTGTGATCTGTGTAGATATCAACATGGATACCGTATAAGTAGTGCCGCCATATCTTCAAAACATATATTACTGTAGCCAATTCCAAATCATGGGTTGGATAATTCTTTTCATGCTTATTCAATTGTCTTGATGCATATAAAATCACCTTCCCATGCTACATCAACACGCACCCCAAACCTATGCCTGAGGCATCACAATATACCACATACTCTTCTGTTCCTTCAGGGAGAGTGAGCACCGGTGCAGATGTCAATCGATCCTTCAGCTCCTAAAATCTACGTTCACAATTGTTAGACAACTGGAACTTGGTAGCTTTTTGTGTTAACTTAGTCAATGGTGTTGATATAGAGGAAAAACCTTCTACAAACCGCCTATAATATCGTCCTAGCCCCAGGAAGCTACGGACTTCTGATGGTGTTGTAGTTCTCGGCCAATTCTTTACTACATTAATCTTCTGAGTGTCGACACTAATACCCTCGCCAAATATCACATGGCCAAGAAATGCTACTGAGTTCAGCCAGAATTCACATTTGGTGAGCTTAGCATATAACTTACGATCCTGAAGCATCTGTTATACTATCCGCAAGTGGCCCGTATGTTCCTCATCCGAACGAGAATACAACATAATGTCATCAATGAATACAATCACGAACACATCAAGATAGGGCCTGAATACAGTATTCGTGAGATCCATAAAAGCTGCTGGGGCATTTGTTAGCCCGAACAAAATCACCATGAACTCAAAGTGCCCATATCTTGTCCGAAAGGCCGTCTTTGGAATATCCTTCTCCTTAACCCTCACCTGATGATACCCTGAACGTAAGTCAATCTTGGAGAAATACATGGCACCCTAGAGTTGGTCAAACAGGTCGTCAATTCTTGGAAGTAGATACTTGTTCTTTATAGTAAACTTATTCAACTGCCGATAGTCGATACACATCCGTAATGAACCATCTTTCTTCCGCACCAATAGGACTGGCGCACCCCAAGGTGAAGTGCTAGGCCTAATGAAGCCCTTATCCAGCAAGTCCTTTAACTGCGCCTTCAACTCTCGCAGCTTTGTCGTGGCCATTCTATATGGAGGGATAGAGATCGGTTGAGTGTCAGGCAACACATCAATGCTAAACTCAATATCCTTTTCTGGAGGAAGGCCTAGGAGTTCATTTGGGAAAACATCTAGAATTCAGTGACCACGAGGATAGATTGTAGAGTAGGCAGCTTCGCCTCCGCATCCCTAACGCAAACAAGATGATAAATGTAACCTTTTGAGATCATTTTCCTTGCCTTAAGATAGGAAACAAACCTACCTTTCGATGTAGCAATGTTCCCCTTCCATTCAATGACGGGTTCACTAGGAAATTGAAACCTAACCATCTTCATACGACAGTCAACATTTGCATAGCATGAGGCCAACCTGTCCATTCCCAGTATCATATCAAAATCAACCATTTCTAACTCAAATAAATTTGTCGAGGTTTGACGACTAGAAATCATCACAGTGCAACCTCTATATACACTTCTAGCAATCACAGAATCTCTTATTGGAGTAGATACCACAAGGGGTTTACTTATCAATTCAGGTTCAATGCCAAACTTATTAGCCACAAAGGGTGTAACATATGATAATGTGGATCACGGATCAATCAACGCATATACATCAGAAGTAAATACAGACAATATACCTGTAACAGAATCTGGAGACGACTCAAGATCTTGTCGACCTACTAGAGCATAGGTTCGATTTTGAGCACCACTCGAACTCGTCCCTCCACCTCTACCTCTACCACGACCTATCGACTGCTGAAAATCCCGTGCTGGAGGTCGAACTGATGAGGAAGAACCAGACACAGATCTAGTCGGTTGAGCCATACCATCACCACCCCTGTTAGGACAATCCCACATCATATGGCCAGGCTGTCCGCAAGAATAAAACGCATCAGAACCTCGACGGCATAGTCCAAAGTGGGCCTTGCCGCACTTATCACAACGTGGTATTGGGGGTTTTGTCTGACTAGTATCCCAGTGATGTTTCGATCCATATGCCTACAAACTCTGACCTGGACCAGAATAGGATCGATCATATCGAGGCCTCTGAAACTGTGGAGGAGCACTAGCTACAGATGGCGCCGAACTCCTCGAAGACTGGGGCCTGGCGGTGCCTCTAAAGTCATCAGAATACTTTGCAAATCTCACCCTCTAATACTGGCCCCTATCCTACGAATCATTTCTCCAAACCAACGCCAAAAGGACCACCTTGTTCCGATCTACACCCCCATAGCCTTGAAATCCCTCGAATGTTCCTTGAATCTGTCGAATATCAAAAATAAAGTCGTCGGAACCCTAACTCCGGCGACTCAAAACTCAAACCTTCTTCAAGATATAACCTTTACCCTCTCCCAAACACCCCACTACAACCTAAAAACATTAAAGACTTCGTCTTGAAATCTAAAAAGGAGAAACAGAAAAGAAAATGAAAAAAGGAAAATAAGGAAAGAGTCTGAAAAGCTTGGACCGAAAAGAGTGAGAAGAGTGAAAGGGGAAGCTCAGGGGACAAGCACTGCTAAGCTAAGTACCCTCATCCTTCTATGCTTTATCTGCTTTACTTGTTTGTTCATACTCATGTTTTCTCTTGTTTTATATCTTTCATCTTGTGTGTTTTTGTCTGTTCTTTTATTTTTAGATCTTGAAATCCTGTGTTTTTATCTGTTCTTTTATTTTTAGATCTTGAAATCTTGTACTCCGTCTGTTAGTATTAGGGTTTCTTAACTTGCTCATTTTTTATATCTTTTCTGTTTTGTTTGTTTCGATTATGTTTAGTTTATTAGGTTTTAAAAGTTTTATCTTTTCTTCTTCATCTTCTTGGTTTGTGATTTCTGATCTGTTAAAAGCATGACTATTTCTCTCTTTATGATTCTTTAAATGTTTAAGTCATTGTTACTCATCTCTTATATTAGGTTAATCTCGCTTGTTTGGATTTTTGTTCTAATTCTTTGTTTTGAAAACCTGACTTGGATCTCTTTCTTTTTCTTTGTCTTATGTTAGTATTGGGCCTCTTCATCTTCTTTGAATGTTTAAGTTCTCTTTTAGTCTTCTTCGTTAGCTTTTAATAGTTTGAATGATTCTTCTTTTCTGTTTCTTCTCATGCTTCGTTTTAGGGCTAGGATTAGCTGTTAGTTTCTTATACTAAGTCTGTTTTACCTTATCTTTGTCTATTCCCATAAATCTTCTGATTAAAACTATGACTTTTCTCTAATTTTGGGTTTATGCCACTTCTTCTGTTCCTTCATTTGCTAAAATAAGCATGATTATCTAATTCTGCTTCTTCTTCTATTACTTGTCATGATAGATGTTAGGACTCTTCTTCACTGTTTCCCCATGACTCTTTATGCTTTATTCTTATCTTACATATATCAAAGTTAGAGTTAGTACTTATCATGTGGTCCTTATGTCTGATTAAGCCATGTTTCATCTCTTACTGATTGTTTGTGAGAGTCTAGCTTCTGTGTATGTTTATGCCATGAACCTTAAATGTTTTGAGGTTTTTCAATGTATCATCTGACATAAACGGCTTGTAATTAAGTCTAATTGATATTGATTGACACTTTGTCACATGAAATTGGGTAATGTGAATTGATTGATTAAGATTCAACCCTATAAAATTTCCCCTTCTGAGTTTTACTTGATTGATGCACTGTATTTGATCTCATGTGGCTGTGTGTGCAATTACATGTTGAAACTGACTGAGTTTGCAGTAGTTCTTGTTAGTATGAGCATATGATTAATACTCATTAACTTTAGGGGATTAGTTATACCTGTTAGTGTTAAGTTCCATAAAAGGCTAGTGTTGAAATAGGTTTAAAACTGAAAGTTAAACAATCATAGGTTATAAGATAATAAGTGACCAAAGAGTGGTCAATTTTGCAAATTGACCAACTCTACAAGGTCCAGCACACTGGCCCACCTTAACAAAAGGGCTAGTTGTGCAACAAATGGTGTAAGTCTGCAAGTACAGACTCACCAAGGCTCATTTGAGCCCTGAATCACAGGTGGCTAGGGCTGCAAAGAGCTTAGCCCATCCTGTGTTCAGTTTAAACGGCTAGTTGTGCAAATAATTGGTTAAGTATGCAAGCGCAGACTCACCAAGTCTCATTTGAGCCCTGAAACACAGGTGGTTAGGTTTGCAAAGACCTTTGCCCAGCCTGTGTTCAGTTAAATAGGC
This sequence comes from Nicotiana noctiflora, assembly GCA_032618575.1. Lineage (NCBI taxonomy): Eukaryota > Viridiplantae > Streptophyta > Magnoliopsida > Solanales > Solanaceae > Nicotiana > Nicotiana noctiflora. Next base: position 46,368 of record JASVEL010003673.1, on the reverse strand, counting down.
TAATTATGTAAATAATAGGTTAAGTCTGCAAGTTCAGACTTACCAAGGCTCATTTGAGCCCTGAACCACAATTGGCTAAGCCTGCAAAGGCTTTAGGCCTAGCCTGTGTTCAGCAAATGGGTTCAATTACCCAAGCAAAGTCTCAACTTGAGACTGGCTAAAAATTAAATAGGTTAAAGACAACAATAAAGCAGGCTAGTCCTGCAATTAGTTTAAAAATGAAATAAAATTGGCTAAGTTTGAAATAGTTCCTTAAAGTAGAACTGGCTAGTACTTAAATACCAATGCAAGGACTGACTATTAGTTAAATAAGCCCAAAATGCTGAAACCTAACCTAGGTAGTTCGGGTAAATCAACAAAGTCACTAAGGGTATAAAAGGAAGCCAAATAGGTAAAATAGTGAATTATATAGCACATATAGGGTTATGGGAGTCATTTGTACCTCTAATTTCTGCAATTTTGCAGAGATTAAAGGGTATAATGGTCTCCCTAAAAAAGGAAATATGTATAATCTTTAACCCTTAAGGATACTTTGGTAAAAGCCTTAAAAAGGAATCTAATAGAACCTTCCAGCACATGCTGGAAGGGATTTGATAACTGAAATTGGGGTCTTAGTGTAAGATTAGCAATTTTAAAGGGGGAGAAGTGGGATTTAACCCCATTCTTTCTCCCCAAGAAATCTGCCAGTCTCACGCCTATAAATACCACCACAAAAAGTGTGATAGGGGCTGGCTTTTGAAGAAAAGTTCAGAGAAAAATAGTTAATAGCAAACAAGTTTTTCTGCATTTTTCTGAGTGAGAACCTTTGGGTATTCATCTGTTCTTGTAGTTGTTGCTCGAGTTTTCGCTAGGACCTCTATTTGATGTCGCTGTGGTTTTCTACTAGTTGATATTCAATTCCTACTGTTGCATTGTTGTTCAAGTCTGTTGCTGTGCTTACTTGCTTAAATCCCCCTAGACTCATTGGTTTCTCTTGTTGATTAAGGTACACTACTGTTCGATTGAGGCTATAATGATGTTTTGGTTGAATAAAAATGAAGTCCCAGCTTAATTCTTATGTTATTATGTACTGAGTAGTTTAATATTGTCATTAGCTATAGTATCAGCTTAGATTTGTAGTTTTAATTGTATAGTAGAATGTAGTAATAGAAAAAATAAAGACTAAACAGTGTAATAGCTTACTAGTTGGTAGTATAGTTATAGATAGTACATCACCTAGCTTAAATAGGTAAAACCTTAAAATATAAGTTAGTCAATCATAATTTCAAATCGTTAATTGTTCACTCACAGTAGTGTCGTAAACCATAATCATATAGCTAATCATATGTCGTAGATCTGCATTTAAACGTAGATAAGCTTCAAAAATAGAAAACGTTAGATCAAACAGTAAATCATTCATAATTGGGTTAATAATTTGGTAATGAGATGAGTCGTAATGAAATCAGTAGTATAGTTATGCTTGAGTCTTTGAGCGACATGAATGTAGGTACTCGAAGTTGTACTACTGAAGTGATTAGACTGTTTAAATCAAGCTCGTATAGTTAATCTGTTTAAGAAATAAAAAATTCAGATCTGAGTAAGTTTTAAAAGGGAAACGATCACTTGAAGTAACCATTAATATAAGATTGGCTTTAAAAATATTGAACACGTTTATTTCTTATAAATTAAGTAGTATAATAATGTAGCTGTAAATAACTCGTCCTTTCCTTAAATAATCATCTTGCCCTTTCACATGTGTATATAGTTAAGTAATCTCTTAATCTCGATCAGAAAAAATGTAATTCAAATGTTAGTGCAAACTCATTAGTAGAGGTCAAATGTAGAGACAGTTTGTTAATTCAAGCTTTGCGTACAGTAGATAGTTGATTCAGAGTCAATGCTGATAATCTGTATACTGACTTCCCTTTTCTGGTAAATGAAAACATTTTGACTTTAGTCTTATTTTTGTATATTTGTTCTATTTAGATTTCATCTTTAGTTACTTCAAATAAGTTTTGGCCTGATAAGTAGCGTAGGCCTGGACCATGTTCATATGACTGCTGGGCTAGCAATTGAAAGCCCAGGTCAGGTCTGGGTTTCTAAAGACCTGGACATGTTTATAATGTATTAAAACTCATTCCAAAGATCCAGGCCCAATAACAACAAAAATAACATGGTCCTGGAATATTTAGTACCAAAACGACTAACGGAAAAACAAGTATAGAAAATGTATAGTGAAGCAATAGATTGAGACTCTAAAAGGGTAATTAGGACGAGCCTCGCAAAACACTAAATAGCGGTGCCCCATTTAGTAATGATATAATACATAAATAGACCCGGGAAGGCTACTAGTAAACTTCATAGCCTCTCCAAAAAGAATTAAAAGCCGATAGACTCTATTAGGCACGATTTAATATACTTTCCTTATGAATGAGTGTGCACTTGGTGCAACTCAAATCTTAAATCCCGGCAAAGCTGAAATGTACCAAGAGTCACAGGTGTACTGGTTGCGGTGTGACTCATGGTGCGTTTTCGCAATGTCGCAATTCTGTAAAAAATTAAAGTAAAAGCACATATGTATTGTTAAAAACTATAACAAGTCAAACAAGATTTGAGAATGATGATTGAGCGACCGTGCTAAAACCACGGAATCTGGGAATGCCTAACACCTTCTCCCTGGGTTAACAGAGTTCCTTATCCAGGTCTTTGTTTCGCGGACTATAATAACAGAGTCAATTTCCTCGGATTCGGGATTAATCGGTGACTTGGGACACCCTTATTTTCTTAAGTGGCGACTTTGATAATTTAACAAAAATCCCGAACCGATTGTCCTTTAAGTGGAAAAACTTCTTCCTCTCTGTTATTATATCCGTCTCGGGTATTTGAACATTGAGGTATACCCTACATGTCTTTCCAAACGGATTGGTACAAAAGCCTCTATTGAGGCATACATATGTGGGGTAGTAAAAAGGGAGGTGTGACAGCTCTGGTGACTCCACTAGGGAATCCAACCCAGAACATTAGTTTCAGGGTTTAAGAACTCGAGCCCCTTAAAATTATCGTTCTTGATATTATTTGACTTCGTTATATGATTTGAACAACATACTACGTGTTTTGCCGCTTTGATACTACGTGGATTGTATATAAAACTGTGCCGAAAACCCTTCTCTTCTTCACCCCCGGGGATGTGCTTACTGGTTGAGACTCCCTTTTCTATTAAGTCACACCAAAACTAAGAAAATAGAGGCCGAATATGTTACAAAGCCGATTGACTCTGCGAGTCAACGGTACGTAGCCTCCTCCTCGATTCGAGTTGTCCGCTCGGGTACACGGTCTAGCACCCTATGAAACTATAAGATGTTGAACATAGTTCTAGGATTATTATTTGCATCATATCTGACTTAGGGGGGCTCAACACAGGGGTTGGATCCGTCTAGAACAGGTGACCCGGTATTTAAAAGGCCGAGCATATTATGTGTTGCATTTTATGTCCTTGATCGTTATGCGGACCGGCAAAATTACCGAGTGTAGAAAAGTGTTCAAAAGAAAGAGAGAGAAATTGGAACTAATGAAAAAGTGTGTATCTGGAAAATCTGAAAATTTGAAAAGAAAAGAAAAAAAAAGAAAAAAAATGGCCTTTTTGTTGAAATAATTGGTCAACTAAGTCTGACCGAACTACGCTGGTTTGATTCTCGCCATTAGGCGGGATACGTAGCAACCCTTGAACAGGTCCAACCACACCTTTTAGAAAAAAAGACCAAAAATACTTTCTTTTCAAATAATCAGAGTGACCGCTATTTCTGGAAACGGCCGAATCTTCCGAAACGATGCCGGAAGGCTGTTTTGGCAAAAATCGCCACTTCGAGAGTCATGTTTCTTTCAAAAAATGAAAATTTGCAGTGAAAAAGATTTTTCTCTTTTCTGAATAAAATCACCTTAATAAATGTGCAGGATGAGCACAATACAGAACGAACCTTTCGCCTTAATGAATAAAATCCCTTTGGAGCTGAGACTATGGTGGAACGACATGGGAATAGAGGGTCAAAACTGGATCAAAGGCTACTTTAAGGATCTCACGGGGTTATTTGACATAATTCCCCAAGGCAATATAACCAAAGCATTGGTCACGTATTGGGATCCTGCACACAATGTACTACATCTTCCGGACTTTGAACTCACTCCCACTCTGGAGGAGATTGCTTTCTACATAGGGAAGAACGAGGTCCCCTTGAAAGGAAAATACCCGGTATCCCCGAGAGCAGTAACGGTGCACCTCTTCTTGGATACTTTGAAAATTGCTAGGAATGTCCACAACGAGGATTTAGCCAATGGATTTTGCTCCCTGAACTTCATTTATAGGAGATATGGACATGTCGGGGGTTTCAACGACTCCACGAACAAGCTTTGTAGCAAGTCCAACCAAGCAAAATGGGAGGAGCATCGACGGTTTGCTTTCTTAGTGGCATTTCTGGGGATTATCATATTTCCGAGAAACAATGGGCATATTGATATAAAGGTTGCCGGGGTAGCAAGAACTTTGGTAGTACAAGATAATTGTACTCTAGCTCCAATGATTTTAGCACACATCTACCGTGCCTTGAGTGCATGCAAAGAAGGGGCCAACTTCTTCAAGGGATGCAACTTGATTTTCCAAATATGGTTGATTGAACATCTATGCCATCATCCTTCGTTCTCAAGCTATGGGCCGACTGAAAGAACGTACCTTGAAGAATTTTACACGAGAACAAAAGAAGTCAACTTGCTAGAGGGAGTAAAAGATTATATTTCGCATCTACGATCATTGACAGACGGCCAGATTGATTGGACATATGATTGGTTACGTCTCGATGAGGTGATTTATATGCCGACAGAAGGGTAACACTTTTTGATCATGGGTTTAAAAAGTATCCAGCCTTACGCCCCATACAGGGCACTGCGATAGCTTGGTAGATGTCAAGTTATACCAAAGGATGGGGACCTCAGTTCGCAAGTGATAAAGATTCGTCCAGATGGGCAATTCCGGAAGCAAAGGTCCGTCAGATTTGGAATCAATGTCAGAACTTGAAGGTAGATACTTGTGTACAGAGTAGAGCTCGAGGTGAAGTGTCGTCCTAGTATTCAGCATGGTATAGACAGGGTGTTGAGCACGACAGTCCTTCGAAAAGACTTCACTTGCAATATCTGGTGGAGCAATATAAAGAAAATTGGAATTGGGCGGCCAAAGAAAGTGAATATAAGGCCAAGATTAGCCTGCTGGAAAAACAATTGAGAGATCTCCAGTTTGAGAGCGGTTTGCAGGCAGCATCCGACGAAGGAGAGAAAAAGCAGCTGAAAAAAGAAAATGAAATGCTGAAGGCTCAGGTTGCCAAAATGAAAATTGCATCTGAGACCCCTGTTCGCTTAGCCCGTGATGAGAAATTGATTGAAACTCTTCGGTGCAAGGTGAATGACTACAGCTTCAACATAGACAAAGCAAAAAAGGAATTAGTCAGGGCTCGGAATTAAATGGCCAAAGATGCCGAGGAAAGAGCCAAGTTGGTTCAGCAGCTACAGGATAAGCATGAGTTTGAGGTAGCTCGACTGAGAAAGAAGATTGTTACAGCCACTGTCAAAAGTAACAAGGTCATCAAGGATCTCAAATAAGAAAGAGAACATTGTTACACGACTATGGCTCGGCTAGAGTTTGAGCTACAACAAATACAAAAGGAGAACCAACGTACTTTAGATGCTCGCACCGAACAGATCAGCCGATTGCTTCAAGAGAAAGGGGTTATTCGATAGAGAACTGTTCATATTGCTCAACCCAGAAGAGCCAACTATGTGAAGACATGTCCCGGGCAACATTTGTGTCAGCAGTGAAGTTATTTGTGCAACAAGTCATGTCCGACCTGGATAGGCTGCAAAAGGGATTAGCATATAGGCCCGCGGCAAGACCGAACAATGTCTCGCGGGCACTAGGAGCATTAATGTATTCTTAGGGCATGCATTATGTATTTATAGTTCTTTGCATTAGTAGTACAACACCATCTTGTAAACTGATGTTTTGTACTATCAATGAAAATTAAGAATTGTTGTCAATCCTTTTGCTTTATGTCAATTCTTTATTTACGATAGGCAAATAAATAGGAACGCGAATAAATAAAGAAAATAAGGGAAAAGAAAAGAGAGAAAGAAAAAGAAAGAGGAAAAGAAAGAAAAAAGAAAGAAAAAGAAAGAAAAAGAGAGAAAAGAAAGAAAAAAGAAAGAAAAGAAAGAAAAAAAAGAAAAAGAAAAAAGGGGAAAAAGAGAAAAGAAGAAAAGAAAGAATTATGAGATTGGTTCGAAATAAAATGAAGGTCGGGATGATGCATGACGATCTAAAATGTGTGTATTCCAAATCGTTGCATCTTACCTCTTTATGTGCTAACACTAACGGGTGTTGTTGTTTATGAGATTCAGATTCTAGTTGGCAACTGGCATTCTGGCTACTCATCCATACAACACAAGATTCAAGACAATGACAAAGGCCGTGTCACAAGAAATTGAACCAACAGTCATGGACCCCGTCCAAGAAGAGGATGTTGTGGACGTGACGGGAATGAAAGAAGAAATGTACAAGCTTAAACAGCAGATGGATGAGATGTACCAGGCTTGGTCGAGGGGTCAACCCTTACCTACTTATCCCGCTAACCCCACATACATCCCTCCAACCAATCCTAACCCTGAGCCACCTACTATGAACTCATCCTCTACATATCCATACTATCACCACTACTATGCTTCCACCTCTCAAGTGCCACCACCACTGTCAAAACAAGTGCCACCCCAGCCATCCCAGGTTGCCCCGGTATATGTAGCACCTCCACCTGCCTCCTTGCATAAGTCATCCAGTGAACCGTTGTTTCACGTACATGACACCCACTACTACTCACCGGAACCAACCTTTCGGCAGCATGAATCCCACACTCCACTGATGGAGGCAATTGAAGATAAACCTGTCAAGAATGCAGAACATGAGGAGATGGCCAGAAAAATAAGGAGTTTGGAGGAGTCCTTTCGAAATGCAAGGGCTAGGGGGACAAGTAAGTGTGGCGTACAAAGACCTATGTCTGTTTTTAGAAGTGCAACTTCCTGTCGGATTCAAGTTGCCAAAGTTTGACATGTACAGTGGACACGGAGATCCGGTGGCCCATCTTAGAGGATACTGCAGTAAGATGCGGGGCGCAGGAGGAAGAAATGAACTTCTGCTGGGGTACTTCAGCCAAAGTTTGAGTGGTTCTGCATTGGAACGGTACACGCGCCAAGATCACACCAGATGATTTATCTGGGATGATCTCGCACAAGCATTCGCTAACCATTTTCAGTACAATTTGGAAATCATACCTAATAGGTTGTCACTCACTAAGATGGAAAAGAAACCTGGTGAAAGCTTTAGAGATTACGGTTTTAGGTGGAGAGAACAGGCGGCGAGGGTTGATCCACCGATGAAAGAAAGTGAAATGGTAGACTGTTTCTTGCAGGCCTTGGAGCCTACCTACTATAGACATCTAGTGTCAGCCATTGGAAAGAATTTATTGAAGTCGTAAAAATGGGAAGTTTCGTGGAAGAAGGATTGAAAACTAATAATATTATGAGTTTTTCATCAATCAAGGCCACAAATCAAGCCATCCAGACAGGGAGTGGAGGAACCATTGGGAAGAATAAAAAAGAAGAAGTGTCGGTTGTGGAGAGCAAACCCTGGAACCGTAGCCAATACCATCACCCACCACAACCATATTAGTCGTACCCACCAACCCCATATAACCCACCAACATCATACCACCCACCTCCACCACACTACCCACCTACTACCCCATACTACCATAATCCTCAGGCCCAAACTTATCCACCACCACCATAGGTATGGCGAGCCCAGGCCTCGCAGAATGTTTCTCACACACAAAATACCTACCACTCGTCTAGAACTTACAGAAACCCGAACAAACCCAACTTCAGACCCGGCCCAGAGATGAGGAATAGAAATTAGACGAAGAAAACATTCACCCTGCTTGGGGAATCCTATACTAGCCTCTATCACCGATTGAACGAATTGGGGATGTTGAGCCCAATCGAGTCAAAGCTTCCGAACCCACCTCCAAAAAATATCGATCAGTCGGTCAGGTGCGAGTATTGCTCTGGGGCACCGAGACACGACACTGAGAAATGTTGGCATTTGAAGAACGCTATTCAAGAGGTCATTGATAGCTGGATGATTGAGGTACAGGCTCCAAAGGGCCCAAACATTACTCAAAACCCACTGTCGGCTCGTCATGAAGCACATATGATAGAGTTGGCACAAGAGGAGAGCAGTCGGAAGCCATCCCAGCTGGTCATGATGATAAAGGCCAGCAGCAAAGCAGAAAAGGAAGTTGAGAAAGGAAAAGTGATAGCTGAAGAACAAGTAAAAAAGCAACCAGCGGTGGAGACTTTGAAACTTGTGGTGCCAGGTGTGAAACCAGTATTGACAGGGAAAGGTGCAAGCATGGAACCGGTAATTATAAGACCAGTGGTATAGATGCCGGTGGTAGATACCAAGACTGTACCTTGGAACTACAACAAGGTGGCAGTAGTGTAGAAAGGAAAAGAAGTGACTAGAGAGTTCAGCGAGAAGCACGGTCTAACTCGGTCCGGGAGGTGTTTTGCCCCAGAAGAGTTAAGGAAAATGAAGGTGGTGAAAGAGAGTCATATGAAGACGCCTGTGTCCGAAGAAGAAGCAGAAGAGTTCCTCAAGAAGATAAAATCTCAAGAAATTTATTAATTGATGGCGTAGTAATGAACTACGTTTGACTTGATCCCGAAAAGGTACGTAGGCAGCCTCACTGAGGTTCAGTCACAATAAAGGAAAATCCAAAAATTCCCCACATATTGAAACTGGGGCAGAAGTTATGTTTTATAATTCCGAGAGTTGTAAATATTTTTAAACCTTCGTAAAATTTTGAGCCTTTATACCTTTCTTTCTTAACCGATCCAAAAGCCACGTTACGGTCCAAAGAAAGACCTTCTGATCAATTTCAAGAGAATAACAAAAGAAGAACGAAACATTGGACAACACCCGTGGTACAGAAAACAAAAGACAAAAGGAAAAAAAATGAGAGAGTCTCATCGGTGAAAACCTTAATCGGCACCGTGAGGCGACAGTGAGGTTGATAAAAAAATAAAATCAGAGAGTCTTGTCAATGAAAACCTTTAACGGCACTGCAGGGCGATTGTAAGGCCAAGAGAGAATAAATGAGAGAGTCCTATAAGTGAAAACCTTTCGAGGCACCGTAGGGCAATCGTAAGGATTACTATGGAAAAAAGAAAAGAGCAAAAAATAGTATCGGTTTGGGTCAAGAACAATCCGAAGAAAGAACAATGGGTTGAACGAACTGGGTCGGAGTTTAAATATATGGCATGGTCAGCAGAATTAGCCAACAATACCCAGATAAGTTCTACCACTTCTCCGAAACACACTTACCCTCTTTCATTTTCTGCATTTCGTTGTTTGCTTTATGAGAGCTAACTACCAGCTCCTGGTGATAAGAGTTGAAATAACACTGGATCAGAAAGAAGAGAAAAGGGAAAGTTGGAAAGAAATAAAGGAATTTGGCAAACAGAGCCAAAAGAAAAGAAAAAACAAAAAGTGAAAAACAAGAAAATACAAAAAGAGCTTGCAGGAGATAGTCAGCTAAAAAACCACACAGTGGGAGACAAAGCAAAAAAGGAAAGCAATAAGAGGCAGGGACGGCAGATTCCAGTTGCCAGCAGTTTATATCTAATAAATTTCTGTTTCATGATTTAGATAGGAACAACTGTCACTAATCACTTTAAAGTGAATGTGACCCAATGTGAAAAGATAGAAAAACACCAAAAAGAGAGAGTTTAGCAATAAGTGAAGGAATTCACAGGTGAAAGTCATTTAGTCAACGAAAATACCAAAAATAAGAGGAAAGTATCATCTTTAAAATCCACCCCCCCAGTTATCAAACTGAGGGAATATTTTCAGCATATTTTACTTTTCCACAAATTTTTTAATTTTATGCATCAGGCGCCCACCTATATAATAAGGGAATATTTTTTTACATATTTTAATCTCTTTCATCAGGCGCCCACCTGGATAACAAGGGAATATTTTTCTGCAAATTTAAATCTTATGCATCAGGCGCCCACCTGGATAACAAGGGAATACATTTCTGCAATTTTTATTTCATGCATCAGGCGCCCACCTGGATAACAAGGGAATACTTTTCCGCAATTTTTAATTTTATGCATCAGGCGCCCACCTGGATAACAAGGGAATACTTTTCTGCAAATTTTTAATTTTATGTATCAGGCGCCAACCTGGATAATAAGAGAATACTTTTCTGCAAATTTTTAAATTTATGCATTAGGCGCCCACCTGGATAACAAGGGAATATTTTTCTGCAAATTTCAATTTCATGCATCAGGCGCCCACCTGGATAACAAGGGAATACTTTTCCGTAAATTTTTTAATTTATGTGCATTAGGCGCCCACCTGGATAATAAGGGAATATTTTTCTGCATATTTTAATTTCATGCATCAGGCGCCCACCTGGATAACAATGGAATATTTTTCTGCAAATTTTTATTTCATGCATCAGGCGCCCACCTGGATAACAAGAGAATATTTTTATGCAAATTTTTAATTTCATGCATCAGCCGCCCACCTGGATAACAAGGGAATGCTTTTCCGCAAATTTTTTAATTTCATGCATCAGGCGCCCACCTAGATAATAAGGGAATATTTTTCTGCATATTTTAATTTCATGCATCATGCGCCCACCTGGATAACAAGGGAATATTTATCTGCAAAATTTTAATTTCATGCATCAGGCGCCCACCTAGATAACAAGGGAATATTTTTCACCAAACTTTTAATTTCATGCATCAGGCGCACACCTGGATAACAAGGGAATACTTTTCTAAAATTTTTGTATCTGCAACTCTGGTTTTGTTAGCTAACATGAGTAACACCGTAACCTGAAAAAGCCCATACTGGGGTAGAAGAAATAGTTTGTTGTTTTGTTTTGTTTTGAGCAGGCATCAGCTAGAGGGCAAGAAGTATCATTGAAAAAAAGGGGGGGGGGGGGAAGCAATAAAAAGAAAAATCAACAAAACAGAGAGTCAGCATCACAGAAAATAAAAGAAAAGAGACAAGGAAGAGCAAACAAGAAGCTAGATAGGAACAATTGTAATTGTAGAATCAGAGCTTAGAATAGCTTCTTCATTTTACATTTTTACCCCCTGGTGTAATAAGGAGTAAGTCAGCAAGTCTCAACAGTGTCAATGCAATAGTGAGTCTGGTAGTTTTTAACTACCAGACCTTTCCGAACTACACTGACCTGATTCCTGTTTAGCCCAGGATATGTAGGCAACCTCTAAAGCAGGGTGCGGTCAAAAGGTTTTCCAAAATGCTTCCACAGAATATGCCAAACGTGAAAGAATCTCTCATTACTGATCACTTGTCTTTGCACTGAAACTCTTCGTGTTCCCGAGCAAAGAGGGGCAGCTGTGAGCACATGATTTTTGCACTACGTAAACAAATTCCAAAATTAAAATAAAATAATATTTTTGAGTGTAATTGCATGTCTTGTTTGAAATTAAAATTAGAAAATAAAAAAAATATAGGTTAGATACATATATTTTGAGTTAAGTAGTTAAAAGAAAATCAACAAAAAAAGAGCATTAATAGCGAAAATTAGGGAAATAATAGTAGAAAATTGCTAAAAAATATCAGAAAACTAGTGCAAGTAGAAAATTGAATAATTTAAGTAATACAAAAGAAGAGAAAACAAAATACAAAATAAAATACATAAAAAATAATTAAAACATTAGAAAATACAAAAATAAATTTGGGTATAATTGTTTTGGGCCAAAAGAATTTGAATTGAGCGGCCCAAGTATAGTGGCCCAAAGGTCAGGTCTGATTCTTTAAGAAGCAGGTGATCTCAGCCGTCCATCAGGCCAAATCCAATGGCCAAGAAATAATCCGGAGTTAATTTAAAGGGTAAATGTGAGATTCAATCTCCACCGTTCAATCAAGCTGAATCCAACGGTTGAAATAATTGGCCGAAATTAATGGGTTAATTAAATAAATAGGATTGATCTGAGCCGCCCGTTTAGATTAATCTGATGGAAGAGACATTTGGTCTGATTAGCAACCAAACATCGTCGTTTTAGTAACGCTGCTAACGACCGTTGATATTTATCAGATCAACGGTCCAGATCACCTCAAACCCCCCGACTATATAGAGCTTTGGTCCGTCTAGAACCAGCCATTTTCAAACCCACCAAACCCTAGCCGCCTGTCTTCTCCTTTTTCACCCTTTTCTTCTTCTCCTTCTTCTTCACAGACCTCGCAGGCCATGGAGGCCACCACCCTCTACGGTGGTCTCCGGCCATCCCTTTCTCCTCCCTTCTCCTCTTCTCCTACTTCTTCACCTCAAACACCCAAGACCCTAAAGAAAACCCCTCGCTCTTGATATGCCGGTCACCGGAACCTACCACCGGTAACCACCAAAGTAGGAATCCTTTCTCCAAACCAACACCAAAAGGACCACCTTGGTCCGATCTACACCCCCATAGCCTTGAAATCCCTCGAATGTTCCTTGAATCCGTCGAATATCCAAAATAAAGTCGCCGGAACCCTAACTCCGGCGACTCAAAACTGAAACCTTCTTCGAGATATAACCTTTACCCTCTCCCAAACACCCCACTACAACCAAAAAACCTTAAAGACTTCGTCTTGAAATCTAAAAAGGAAAAACAGAAAAGAAAATGAAAAAAGGAAAATAAAGAAAGAGTCTGAAAAGCTTGGATTGAAAAGAGTGAGAAGAGTGAAAGGGGAAGCTCAAGGGACAGGCCCTGCTAAGCTAAGTACCCTCATCCTTCTGTGCTTTATCTGCTTTACTTGTTTGTTCATACTCATGTTTTCTCTTGTTTCATATCTTTCATCTTGTGTGTTTCTGTCTGTTCTTTTATTTTTAGATATTGAAATCCTTTACTTCGTCTGTTAGTATTAGGGTTTCTTAACTTGCTCATTTATTATATCTTTTTCTATTTTGTTTTTTTCGATTATGTTTAGTTTATTAGGTTTTAAAAGATCTATCTTTTCTTCTTCATCTTCTTGGTTTGTGATTTCTGATCTGTTAAAAGCATGATTGTTTCTCTCTTTATGATTCTTTAAATGTTTAAGTCATTGTTACTCATCTCATATATTTGGTTTATCTCGCTTGTTTGAATTTTTGTTCTGATTCTCTGGTTTGAAAACCTGACTTGGATCTCTTTCTTTTTCTTTGTCTTCTGTTAGTATTGGGCCTCTTCATCTTCTTTGCATGTTTAAGTTCTGTATTAGTCTTCTTCGTTAGCTTTTAATAGTTTGAATTATTCTTCTTTTCTGTTTCTTCTCATGCTTAGTTTTAGGGCTAGGATTAGCTGTTAGTCTCATATACTAAGTCTGTTTTACCTTATCTTTGTCTATTCCACTAAATCTTCTTATTAAAACCATGACTTTTCTCTAATGTTGGGTTTATGCCACTTGTTCTATTCCTTCATTTGCTAAAATAAGCATGATTATCTAATTCTGCTTCTTCTTCTATTACTTGGCATGATAGATGTTAGGACTCTTCTTCACTGTTTCCCCATGACTCTTTTTATGCTTTATTCTTATCTTACATATATCAAAGTTAGAGTTAGTACATATCCTATGGTCCTTACGTATGATTAAGCCATGTTTCATCTCTTACTGATTGTTTGTGAGAGTCTAGCTTCTGTGTATGTCTATGCCATGAACCTTAAAGGTCTTGAGGTTTTTCAATACATCATCTTACATAAAACTGCTTGTAATTAAGTCTAATTGATATTGATTGACACTTTGTCACATGAAATTGGGTAATGTGAATTGATTGCTTAAGATTCAACCCTATCAAATTTCCCCTTCTGAGTTTTACTTGATTGATGCACTATATTTGATCTCATCTGGCTGTGTGTGCAATTACATGTTGAAAATGACAGAGTTTGCAGTAGTTCTTGTTAGTATGAGCATATGATTAATACTCATTAACTTTAGGGGATTGGTTATAGATGTTAGTGTTAAGTTCCATAAAAGGCTAGTGTTGAAATAAGTTTAAAACTGAAAGTTAAACAATCATAGGTTATAAGATAATAAGTGACCAAAGAGTGGTCAATTTCAGAAATTGACCAACTCTACAAGGTCCAGCACATTGACCCACCTTAAAAAGGGCTAGTTGTGCAACAAATGGTGCAAGTCTGCAAGTACATACTCACCAAGGCTCATTTGAGCTCTGAATCACATGTGGCTAGGTCTGCAAAGACCTTAGCCCAGCTTGTGTTCAATTTAAAAGGCTAGTTGTGCAAATAATTGGTTAAGTCTGCAAGTGCAGGCTCACCAAGGCTCATTTGAGCCCTGAAACACAGGTGGTTAGGTTTCAAAAGACCTTAGCCCAGCCCGTGTTCAGTTAAATAGTGTAATTATGTAAATAATAGGTTAAGTCTGCAAGTTCAGACTTACCGAGGCTCATTTGAGCCCTAAACCACAAGTGGCTAAGCCTGCAAAGGCTTTGGGCCAAGCCCGTGTTCAGCAAATGGGTTCAATTACCCAAGCCAACTCTCAACTTGAGACTGGCTAAAAATTAAATAGGTTAAAGACAATAATAAAGTAGGCTAGTCCTGCAATTATTTTAAAAATGAAATAAAAGGTCTTAATTAACTAAAAATGAAGCAAAATTGGCTAAGTTTGAAATAGTTCCTTAAAGTAGAACTGGCCAGTCCTTAAATACCAATGCAAGGACTGGCCATTAGTTAAATAAGCCCAAAACGCTGAAAACCTGACCTAGGTAGGTCGGGTAAATTAACAAAGTCACTAACGGTATAAAAGGAAGCCAAATAGGTAAAAGAGTGAATTGTATAGAACATATAGGGTTATGGGAGTCATTTGTACCTCTGATTTCTGGAAATTTGCAGAGGTTAAAGGGTATAATAGTCTCCCTAAAAAGGGAAATCTGTAAAAATCTTTAACCCTTAAGGATACTTTGGTAAAAGCCTTAAAAAGGGATCTAATAGAACCTTCCAGCACATGCTGGAAGGGATTTGATAACTGAAATTGGGGCCTTAGTGTAAGATTAGCAATTTTAAAGGGGGAGAAGTGGGATTTAACCCCATTCTTTCTCCCCAAGAAATCTGCCACTCTCACACCTATAAATGCCACAAAAAAAAGTGTGATAGGTGTTGTCTTTTGAAGAAAAGTTCAGAGAAAACTAGTTAATAGCAAACAAGTTTTTCTGCATTTTTTCGAGTGAGAACCTTTTGGGTATTCATCTGTTCTTTCAGTTGTTGCTCGAGTTTTCGCTTGGACCTCTATTTGCTGTTGATGTGGTTTTCTACTAGTTGATATTCAATCCCTACTATTGCATTGCTATTCGAGTCTGTTGCTGTGCTTACTTGCTTAAATCCCCCTAGACTCATTGGTTTCTTTTACTGATTCGGGTACACTACTGTTCGATTGAGGATGTAATGATGATTTGGTTGAATAAATATGAAGTCCCAACTTAATTCTTATGTTATTATGTACTGAGTAGTTTAATATTGTCATTAGCTTTAGTATCAGCTTAGATTTATAGTTTTAATTGTATAGTAGAATGTAGTAATAGAAAAAACAAAGACGAAACAGTGTAATAGCTTAATAGTTGGTAGTGTAGTTGTAGATAGTACATCACCTAGCTTAAATAGGTAAAACCTTAAAATATAAGGTAGTCAATCATAATTTTAAATCGTTAATTGTTCACTCACAGTAGTATCTTAAACCATAATCATATAGCTAATCATATGTCGTAGATCTGCATTTAAACGTAGATAAGCTTCAAAAATAGAAAACGTTAGATCAAACAGTAATTCATTCATAATTGGGTTAATAATTTGGTAATGAGATAAGTCATAATGAAATCAGTAGTATAATTATGCTTGAGTCTTTGAGGCACATGAATGTAGGTACTCGAAGTTGTACAATTGAAGTGATTAGACTGTTTAAATCAAGCTCGTATGGTTAATCTGTTTTAGAAATAAATAATTCAGATCTGAGTAAGTTTTAAAAGGGAAACGATCACCTGAAGTAACCATTAATATAAGATTGGCTTTAAAAATAATGAACAGGTTTATTTCTTATTAATTAAGTAGTATAATCATGTAGTTGTAAATAACTCGTCCTTTCCTTAAATAATCATCTTGCCCTTTCACATGTGTATATACTTAAGTAATCTCTTAATCTCGATAAAAAAAATGTAATTCAAATGTTAGTGTAAACTCATTAGTAGAGGTCAAAGGTAGAGACAGTCTGTTAATTCATGCTTTGTGTACAGAAGACAGTTGATTGAGAGTCAATGCTGATAATTTGTATACTGACTTCCCTTTTCTGATAAATGAGAACATTCTGATTTCATTCTTATTTTTGTATATTTGTTCTATTTACATTTCTACTTTAGTTACTTTAAATAAGTCTGGGCCTGATAAGTAGCGTAGGCTTGGACCATGTTCATATGACTGCTAGGCTAGCAATTGAAAGCCCATGTCAGGTCTGGGATTCTAAAGACCTGGACATGTTTATAATGTATTAAAACTCATTCTAAAGATCCAGGCCCAGTAACAACAGAAATAACATGGGCCTGGAATATTTAGTACCAAAACGACTAAGGGAAAAACAAGTATAGAAAAAGTAAAGTGAAGCAATAGATTGAGACTCTAAAAATGTAATTGGGACGAGCCTCGCACAACACTAAATAGCGGGGCCCTCTTTAGTAATGATATAATACATAAATAGACCCGGGAAGGCTACTAGTAAACTTCATAACCTCTCCCAAAAGAATTAAAAGCCGATAGACTCTATTAGGCACGATTTAATATACTTTCCTTATGAACGAGTGTGCACTTGGTGCAACTCAAATATAAAATCCCGGCAAAGCTGAAATGTACCAAAAGTCACAAGCGTACTGGTTGCGGTGTGACTTGAGGTGCGTTTTCGCAATGTCGCAATTCTGTAAAAAATTAAAGTAAAAGCACATACGTATTGTTAAAAACTATAACAAGTCAAACAAGATTCGAGAATGATGATTGAGTGACCGTGCTAAAACCACGAAATCCGGGAATGCCTAACACCTTCTCCCGGGTTAACAGAGTTCCTTATCCAGGTCTTTGTTTCGCGGACTGTAATAACAGAGTCAATTTCCTCGGATTCGGGTTTAATCAGTAACTTGGGACACCCTTATTTTCTCTAGTGGCGAATCTGATAGTTTAACAAAAATCCCGAACCGATTGTCCTTTAAGTGGAAAAACTCCTTCCTCTTTGTTATTATATCTGTCTAGGGTATTTGAATATCGAGGTATACCCTACATATCTTTCCAAACGGATCGGTACAAAAGCCTCTATTCAGGCATACATATGTGGGGTAGTAAAAAGAGAGGTGTGACACAAAAGCCTCTATTCAGGCATACACAGCCATGGCACATTTTAGGACGTGTTAGGACATCGTGGGACATACCTGGGCATGGCCATGCCATGGGTCAGGAGTGTTAGGACGTCGCGGGACGTGGCCAAAGCACGTGTCAAGACATGGAAGGACGTGGGCATGGCACAGGTCAGGACGTGTCAGGATATGGCCATGGCACGTGTCAGGACATTTCAGGTTACAGTACATGTCAGGACGTGGGCATGGCACGAGTCAGGACGTGTTAGGACATGGCCATGGTATGTGTCAGGATGTGCTGCAAGACATGGCAAGGTATGGCCATAGCACGGGTCAGATGTCGTAGGACATTATTGGACATGGCCACAGGACATGTCAGGATGTTGCAAAATATGGTAGGATGTAGGCATGGCATGGGTCAGGACGTTTGAGGACATAGCCATGCAGATTTCAAGATGCCACATGACGTGTCACAACATGGCAGGACATGGATGGGCGTGGCCATATCACGGGTCAGAACGTGGCCACAGGACGTGTCAATATGTTTTAGGTCATGGGTATGGCATGGTTCAAGACGTGTCAGGACTTCGCATAACATGGCCATGCCATATGTCAGGACATTGCAGGACATCTCAGGATGTAGGTGTGGCACGGGTCAGGACATGTAAGGACATGGCCATGGCACGTCTCAGGACATGTAAGGACGTTGTAGCACATGGCCATGGCACGTGTCAAGACGTGTCAGGACGTCATAGGACATAAAATGGTAAGGCCATGGCATGGGTCAGGACGTGTCAGGATGTCGCAGGACATTGTAGGACGTGACCACAGGATGTGTCGGGACATGTCAAGATGTAGGCATCGCATGGGTCAAGATGTCGCAGGACATAACTATAAGACGTGTTAGGGGGTCGCAGTACATGGTATGGCGTGGGTATGGCATGGGTCAATACATGTCAAGAACATGCCATGACTCGAGTCAGGACGTGTCAAGAAGTCATAGGACGTGGCCACAAGACGTGTCACAACATCGGATGGCATGGAAGGATGTGGGCATGTCATGGGTAAGGACATGTCAGGATAAGTCCATGGCACATTTCAGGATGTGTCAGGACATTGTAGGATATGCTAGGGCATGACCATGGCACGGGTTAGGAAGTGTAAGGACGTGGCCATAGGACGTGTCAGGACATCGTAGGATGTTGGAATGGCACGGGTCAGGACGTGGCAGGACATTGCCATGTCACATTTCAGGATGTCACAGGACATGGTAGGGCGTGGGCATGGCACGGGTTTGGACGTGTCAGGACGTCGTAGGACAAGGCCACATGACGTGTCAAGACATGGCAGGATGTGTGCATGGCACTTGTTAGGACATGTAAGGATATGGCCATAGCACGTTTCAGGACGTCCCAGAATGTCGCAAGATATGTAAGGCATGGCCATGGCACGGGTCAGGACTTGTCAGGACTTGGCAAGACATGGCCAAAAGACATGGAAGGACGTGGGCATGGCACGGGTCAGGAGGTGTCAGGACAAGGCCATGGCATAGGTCAGGATATGTTAGGACGTCATAGGAAAATGCCATCAGACGTGGGCATCACACGGGTCGGGACTTGTCATGACATGGCCATGGCACGTTTCAGGATATGTCAAGACATGGTGGGACATAGTAGTTCATGGCCATGAAACGGGTCAGGATGTGTCAGGACATTGCAGGACGTGGCCACAGGACGTGTTAGGACATCGCAGGACATGGCAGGACATGGGCATGGCACGTGTCAGGATGTGTCAGGATATTGCCATGGCGCATTTCAAGACATGCCAGGATGTCGTAAGACATGGCAGGGCATTGCCATGGCACAAGTCAGGATGTGTCAATACATCATAGGATGTGGCGTCAGGACGTGTCAGGACATGACAAGATGTGGGCATGGCATGGTTCAGGATGTGTCAGGACATGGCCATGGCACGTTTAGGGACGTGTCAGGATGTCGCAGGTGTTACAACCCATATACACACACGTTAGTTCATGTCATTTGTTAGTTAACACAAATCTAAGAAGGAATTATCCTTGAGATGATAAGAAGTTAATCCAACTGATCTTAAGTGATACAAGGGTGCATAAGGGTGATTAACAAGTATTAGAAGTTAAACGAATCAAGGTTGCAGTAACTCGTACTTTTGGGCAAACCTATAGATTCTTAATATACTCAGGAGGTCATGTTTTAATGTGTTTGAATCATATACTATCCGTATCATAAGTCTTGAAGTCAAACAATTTATGAAACAAAAGTCGACAAAAGTTGTCGCAACTTAGGTTCATAGTTTTACTTAAAGTTTAGATAGAATGTTACTAAGCTTTTCTCCAAATTTACATAGAATTGTGGAGTGATCTAACCACTAAATAGAATATCTATGAGTCTAGTTTCTAACTCATTAAACCGTTTGTCGATACAATCTAGGAGTAGAGAGATATTCGCATTTTCGCGAGACTGCACCAAGCACCTCTCTATGGGGCCCACTTAGGCATTTTAAGACATTTGGATCTATATAAGACGCCTCCAACCAATTTTAAGTCATTTAGTTTCACTATATTCAAACCTTAGAACCCTAAGAACACCCTCTCAAGGTTCTTTCAAGGTTCAAGACCCAAACAAAGGGCAAACAACACAAATTAAGTGTCGGGAATCACGTGGCGCTAGTAAGTCTCTTGTTCTT
This sequence comes from Nicotiana noctiflora, assembly GCA_032618575.1. Lineage (NCBI taxonomy): Eukaryota > Viridiplantae > Streptophyta > Magnoliopsida > Solanales > Solanaceae > Nicotiana > Nicotiana noctiflora. The sequence continues at coordinate 26,176 of JASVEL010003673.1, read as the reverse complement.
CTTGTTGTTGCTCATTTTTGTGTTGTTACAGCTCGTGTGGGGGTGGGGGGGGGGGGTTTCTTAAAGGGTTTATGTTCTGTAAATACTCCCTCGATTTCTTAATATCAACCCTAGGTGATTTCAAGCCTTCTATAGTGATTCTAGTGTTGAAAAAATACTAATGGATTGCTAGCTTCACTTTCTTGTTGTTGTGGAAGAATTGGAGGGATATTTCGTGGAGAATTAAGGTCAAATTGGAGTTTTTCTTTATGTATTAAGGTAATTAACCTCTTAATCTGTATGTATTTAAGATTATCAAAGTTGCGGCTATGTCATTGAAGCTACAACTTGTGAAATATATATCGAAAGGCTTGTTAGTAATGTTATCGGTTGGTGGACTGTTTTGGTATGTTCAATATGATTAACATTGATGTTCCTTGGGCTGTTTGGTGATTTTTTTCACATGTGGGAACTCATATAAATAGGGATGTGCTGTCCATTTGATCACAAAATAGGTTGTGGTTGGTACATAATAGTTGCGATGCTTGAGCGTTAACGATAGTGTCATTTCTCCAATTGTAGACTAAGGAGTTGTGACGTTTGCATAGCTTGAGGTTGGGGCAGTATATACAAGGTATGTGAGGCTGTCCCTTTCCTTCTTTTGCACGACTTCGATTGTACATAATGTAATGAACGAGCTTCCAAAGATACTCTACTCTTTGAAGCTAGCAGTACTTACATTGTTTCCCCTCATATGGAACGATTAATGTTGATGTTGCTTCTCTTATTCTTATGTTATCAATCTTGTTGGTACTTTCTGATTCCTATAAGGTTCATAGCGAAGAGTTAGTCCTAATAAGGTTTACATAGGATACCGACCTTACGTCACTCTGAAAGGTCTACAAGGTGTTTCCATAAGTCGAGCATGCATTATATATATGTATCTATTTTACTCTACTGAGCTGCGCTATAGTCGGCCAGGTATGGCACCTATTGTGCAACCACTGAGCAGTTGGGTTTTACCGAGCTCCACGTGGCCGGGTACGATTCTCCCGAGCCTTATAATGATCGGGTATGTTTTTATCGAGCCTATTACGGCCTGGTACGATATGATGATGATGATGCCCACAGAGGCATATGTTTTAAAAGATTATGTATTTATACATATGTATTATGCATTTCATGTCAATATCCCTCAGAGGTACTCAGATGTTAAAGGTTGTATATTCTCTATCCCTGCTTACATTACTGTTCGTATTTATGGCTCTCTACCTTACATACTCAGTACTTTATTCGTACTGATGTCCTTTTGTTTGTGGACGTTGCATGTCGTGCTGCAGGTCCTGATAGACAGGCAGGTGTAGCTCCCCCATCACAGTAGGTTGTCCAGTTCAGCCGTGATTGGCGAGATCCCTTCTCCGGACTTGCCTTGGTCTTGGTATGCATTTTTGTTATAGACATTATGGGTATGTCGGGGCCCTGTTCCGGCTATGTTGCCGCACTTATTTTCCTTTAGAGGCTCATAGACAAGTGTCGACTCATGTATAGTTTGGTATGCCTTGTCGGCTGGTTTTTGTTGTATAGTCTTTCATTTTAGCATGGTAGCTAGTACCATACATATATAGATTCTTGATTGTCTGGTCATCCCATGTTATGTAGCTTCATGCCATCATATTTTATTATTGGTTGTCCATGATCCATGTCTACCATTTATATTGCTCTCGTCAGCCCTAAAAGATAATAAAGAAGGTTAGATAAAATGTACGTTGGTGGTCGGCAAGTATGATCGGGTGCTAGTCATGGTCCTCTAGTTTGCGTCATGACAGCAGGACATGGTAGGGCATGTCCATGGCACGGGTCAGGACATTGCAGGATATGGCCACAAGATGTTTTAGGAGGTCGCACGACATGGCATGACAAGGGCATGGCACGGGTCAGGACATGGCCATGGCATGGTCCGGAAGTGTCTGAATATTGCAGGACATAGCAATGCGTGGCCATGGAATGGGTCAGTACATGTTAGGACATCGAGGATGTGGCTTTAGGTTGTGTCAGGACGTCGCGGGACATGGCGGGACGTGGGCATGGTACGTGTCAGGACGTGTTAAGACATAGCCATGGCACGGGTCAGGACATGTCAGAATGTGGCCATAGGACAAGTCAGGGTGTCGCATGACATGCAAGATGTGGGAATGTCACGTGTCAGGACGTGTCAGGACATGGCCATGGCACGTTTAAGGACGTGTCAAGACATCACAGGAGATGCTAAATCGTGGACATGCCACAGGTTAGGAGTGTTAGGATGTCATGGGACGTGGTCAAAGGACGTGTCAAGACATAGCAGGACGTGGGCATGGCACGGGTCAAGATTGTCACGCCCCAAAACGAGGGACATGATCGGCGCCTGACCGGGTTGCCCCAATCAAGCGGACCTGGGTGCCTTCCATTCCCACGCGTTACCCCTGTATTGATTGTTTCCCATTAACCAACTATCTTACTAACCATGAATGATTTCACATTAAACAAATAAAACCATACGAGTGATTCATTAACAAGTTTGCAGTTTTTACAATGCCCGACATACATAATATATATACATAAGACTGGAATCCCACAGTTTACATGTCTATGGAGCCTCTAGGATAAAAAAAGGGGAGTACAATACTTGCCGGTAACAAGGCTCTGGCTATACCTTACAAAACCAAAATGAAATCTAAATCGAAGTGGCATGAACCACACACAAGGCCCCGAGGAAGAAAGGGGCTCACCAAAAACGGGCAGTGGAGGATGAAGGATACTACTGCCGATGTGCTGAAGTGCCTGCTACAGATCCACCTACAATCATAACACGAATGTAGCGTCCCCGGCAAAAGGGACGTCAGTACACTTGAATTGTACTGGTATGTATGGACAAACTTTGTCCCAAGTAAACTCAAGCCATTAAATTACATTAAAACTAATCAAGCCAACCAACCATGTTTTCCACCTTTTACTCATTTCATATAAGCCTCAACATAAGCACATTCAAGGTCAACAAATAAAACAACAACCAATCAACAACATAAATTGCAAGTAGTCAAACATAGGGGCAATCAGTGCCCCCCCAGGTTGCAAACTCTCCTGCTGCCTCCTTTTCACAATTTCACATTAATGATTTTGTATCAATTTTCAATAGCGATTTTGATCGCTTTCCACCCTTATTGCCCCTGACCACCCTTATTACCTCGGCCACCCTTATCACCCCAACCCACACCTTATTTCCCCACGTTGCGGCGCGCAACACGACCCCGCCTTACAGTTGAAAACACAACAATTTCAAACAACAGATAAGGTACTACACACAATTTCAACAAGTTCAAATAAGCAACTTACACATTGGTTCATGTTCTCAATTACTTCTCAAGCCAATATCAAAACCAAGTTACAAGTATTCCAAAATCGAAAATGCCCACATAATCATGTTCAACAATTTACCACCATTAAGGTGTTTCAAATTCCTTCCACAATAAGCCAAATATGCCATCACAATGGTTGTTCCCAATTCTTTACCAATCTCGATTACCTTTTTATCTTTCAATTCATATTTCATACCACACCACACGTAGTTCAACATTAATCGAATGCTCAACAAGGGAATCAAATAATTACGTACAATTTCTCAATTTGACACATGCCAAAATAATTCGCACACATTTGGGCGATTTTACAAGAATCAAAATTAGCCATACATACCTCGATTGAGCTTTCCTTAAGTTACTACAACACTCCAAAACTCTAGCAATTCCAATCTACTATGAGACATAACAAAATTAAACACATATTAGAAAGATATTCATGAAACTAGCTCATTTGAGCATTTTATCAAATATTAATTGTGCATCTTGATTTCAAATCCCCTTTTCAAGAATTACTTCATTCCCTAACCCTATCTTTACTTATTTATGTTCATCAATCTTCCCACAACTCTATTTGCACAAGCATGCATACATAACACTACCATACCAAGAATCATACCTCAATAACACATCTCACAACCTCTACAATACTAACATAACCTAGGTTAGGAACCCATGGCTCCCAATCACCCTCCCATGAGTTCTAATGTATGTATCTTACATAAATAATCACCATAGAGTAGTTGGAGATGATAGACATACCTCTTGTAGTAAGAATTTTAAGAATCTCCACTTGAGGTGTTCTTGAAGAATTCAAGAATTAGAAGGAAAATCTAAGGATTTTGAAGATTAATCCTTGTTAGTATAAGTGTTTAAGGGGTAGAAATTACTCAAAGAACTATAAAATCTTACCTTAGATCATAGGGATGAAGTTTGGGATGAAACCCTCTTGAGAGAGCAAGTCATAACACCAAAAATGAGTTTGGAACACTCTAGGCCGGTCTTTGGGGTATTAAAACTATCCAGGTGCGCGAAGTGTTGCCCAGGTGCGCGAAGTGTGCAAGCTTCGCGCATGACTTCGCGCATTTTCCTGAGCATTCTGCCTAAGGTGCGCGAAGTGTGCGTGAAGTCCACTTCGCGCAGGACTTCGCGCATCTGACACCTGACGAGTAAAATGATCATAACTTTCTGTATACACCTCCGAATGACGAACGGTTTGTTGCGTTGGAAACTAGACTCAAAGGGCTTTAATTTGATAGGTTGATCCTCACACAAATCCTTATATAACCGGAGATATGATCATTCAAAGTGACGTCTTGTGCGCACTCTTTTACAGATTTCGTCTAATATGCAATTTTCCATCTTGGATTAGGCTTAGGCCTCTCCTTAGACCCCAAATCACTTATAATAAGACTTATACCCTTATTAAACTATCTAATTAGTATCCATAACATTATGAATCCTTATTTGCACACGAGATAAAACAATGTAGCCTACATTAGCACGACGAAATCTTAAATAACTCGAAAAAAAAAAAATTTCGGGGCCTTACATCCTCCCCCCCTTAAGATCATTCGTCCTCGAATGAGGATTTGAGAATGAGTTGGCTTTGAAAGACATGCTATGCAAACTATCAAAATTTTGACTAACTCTTATATTCTAGAAAACTTTCGCCAGAGTTTCCTTTGTATTATGGACATATCCACCTGTCAGAGGCCCCCCGAAACACATTACCAAACAACAATATACAAATGCAATATTTCTCACAACTGGTATACACTTTCTTACCTCAACGAATGCACATATTCTATCACATTGTTACAATTGCACAAAAACTAGTCACTTCAATGAATTCTTACCTTATTAAACCAATTTAACACCATGTACACTCAACAAACCATTACCAATCTACACTTATTATTAGTTGTTTACTTAGCACATGAATCTTTATAAGGCTTCCATTTATCAAGAAAGGTTTAAGTGACCCAAGGTAACAACACATACAACTCATTACCAAATGAAGGAAACTTGAATAACACTAAGAGGGAAACAACTTGGACAAGACAATAGTTACTAGGAGTAGAAGGATCGCCTAATTTCTACTAAGCTTGATCAAACAAATGGGGGTACTTTTCCTTCATCTCTTTTTCTGCCTCCCACGTGGCCTCCTCAATTTGTTGACTTCGCCACAATACTTTAACAGAGGCAACTTCCTTATTTCTCAACTTACGAACTTGCCTATCAAGGATGGAAACCGGAACTTCTTCATATGACAAATCCTCATTAACCTCAATAGCCTCGACCGGCATGATGGTGGATGGATCTCCAATCACTTTCTTCAACATGGACACATGGAACATCGGATGCACTGATCACATCTCAGGAGGCAACTATAGCCTATAAGCAACTTGACCAATCCTTTGAACGATCCGATATGGCCCGACATACCTAGGACTCAATTTTCCTTTCTTTCCGAATCGCATGACTCCCTTCATAGGAGATACCCTCAAGAACACCCAATCATCGACTTGAAACTCCAAATCCCTTCGACGAACGTCCGCATAGGACTTTTGACGACTCTGTGCTGTTTTCATTCTCTCCTGAATAACCTTGACCTTTTCCATAGCTTCGTACACCATATCTGGCCCTAGCAATTCCGCTTCACCTACCTCAAACCACCCGATTGGCGACCTACACCTTCTCCCGTACAATGCCTCAAATGGGGCCATATGAATGCTAGCATGAAAGCTATTATTATAAGCAAATTCTATCAGTGGTAAGTGTTCATCCCAATTACCTTTGAAATCCAGGACACAAGCCCGCAACATATCTTCAAGCGTCTGAATAGTCCGCTCGGCCTGACCATCGGTCTGCGGATGGAAGGCTGTGATGAGATTCACCTGAGTTCCCAAACCTTGCTGAAACTTCTTCCAAAAATTTGCCGTGAACTGAGCCCCACAATCCGAGATAATAGAAAGCGGAGTGCCATGAAGCCTTACTATCTCCTTGATATATAATTTTGCATATTGCTCCGCAGTATCAGTGGACTTGACAGGCAAGAAGTGAGCTGATTTGGTAAGTCGATCCACTATCACCCATATTGAGTTGAACTTACGCTGAGTACGAGGTAACCCCACCACGAAATCCATATTGATCATCTCCCATTTCCACCTTGGTATTTCTATAAGTTGAGTTAATCCACCGGACCGTTGATGCTCGGCCTTCACTTGTTGATGGTTCGGACATTTAGCTACAGAGCTTGCTACATCCCTTTTCATACCGTTCCACCAATAAATCTCCTTAAGGTCATGATACATTTTCGTTGAACCAGGGTGCACAGAATACCTGGAAATATGAGCCTCTGCCATTACCCTTTCCCGAAGCTCGTCCACATCCGAAACACATAGCCTATCTTGACACCACAATACACCATCTTCGCTGCTGAGTACAAATGCTGAGGTCTTGTTATCCATGACTGCTTCCTTTACCTGAACCAATGCTGGATCCATGAACTGTTTTTCCTTGATTTCCGCAACCAATGATGATTCTGCTCCATTATGCACCAAAATATCCCCCTCATCCGACGCCGAGATATGAACCCCCAAACTGGCTAATTGGTAAACCTCTCGAGCCAGGAGTCTCTGATCCACACCCAAATGAGCCAAACTACCCATGGATTTTTGACTAAGAGCGTCGTCTACCACATTTGCCTTCCCTGGATGGTACAATATGTTCATATCATAGTCCTTAAGCAATTCTAACCACCGCCGCTGTCTCAGATTCAGTTCCTTCTACTTGAACAAATACTGGAGGCCCTTGTGGTCTGGAAACACATCTACATGAACTCCATAAAGATAATACCGCCATATTTTAAAGCAGACACAACTGTCGCGAGCTCCAAATCATGTGTCGGATAATTCTTCTCGTGATTCTTGAGTTATCTCAAAGTATACTCTATAACCTTTCCGTGTTGCATCAACACACACCCCACACTAACCTTGGAGGCATAACTATCACCTTAACACTTTACATCATTAGTGGAACATCTTTATTATATTCCTCTTACATAAGACCTTCCACGAATTGAGTTCTACTATAATTTCCTTGATATAGTTACGATCCCATGTGAACAATTTCTACTAACTCTTCACAATTCTTAACAAAAGGCATTACTGAATGAGTTTTCTCGTATGACCTCCTATCTCAAATGAATAGCACCGGCTAACTTGCACACGTACCCCGAATAACACTATCTTGCACGACATTGCATCAAATGTAAGGTAACATTGTGCTCTAACTTTTCTTAACCAACCTCTTCTCCCCATATGTACATTATAGAATTTAAGAAACTGCACCTCTTTCCCCGTGAATGAAAATTCCTACCATCCCTCCTTACGGTTAAACACCTCTTAAAACATATCAACAACCTTTATATGTATATGATTTAGGAAGGGTCACTAGCCCTAGAAGGGTATTCTCTGAAACTTTAAATCCTCCTCAATCCTTCAACAACAACTTTTGGTTTTACGCTTAAGTGTAAGGCTTAGTCCACCTGATTCTATCTCCGATGAATAACTCGCCTTATTCTCCATGTTATAGTTACCAATAAAGTTCCCTGATATTGCGGCTTAAGATTTATCATGCTAAACATGTCTAGTCCGTCACGAGTGTTCATCCTCTTTCAATCTATTCCGAACCTTTCATTCCCATTCTGTTTTGCGGATAGTGCATAGTTAATAGCTTTATTGTCCCACACATTTGTCTGCCTCCCGTGAACTTGAAAAATCATTATGTCTTGTTTAATCATTTTACAGTACCACAATTTTACCAACGATAATCTCACTTCCCATTGTGTGTAGACATGAACTATCTCTAGACCCTTTAGTTGATATTCAGTGTCACCCAAGTCGGTTGCATTGCGGTTAGTCCCTTATAACTTTTATTAACACTTGTGCCCTAAGTGGGTCCACCATTCTGGTGCAAAAATTGTTTTAGATAACCATGACCATCTCAATTTAAAGGTTTTCTCCCCATTTCTTCTCACCTCATTCTTCCTAGTTAGTGAATAGCCAGGCACTCTTCCATATATTACGTGGTCCATTACCTTAGGTATTTCATCCGGCTCACCTCTTAACTCTTATTGGGATATATGTATCCAAGAGTGTTCGTCTGAACATCACTCAACACTTATCTATTTGTAAGACTCTTTAGAGGCTCTCTATCAAGCCCCAATTACCATCTTGGGTTGTTGTGCCAACACATTTATTTCTCCCACTCGTTCTGGCTTTCTTAGTATCCCGAAACTTTGTTTAAATCACAAATCTATGATTAGCCCATTCCAAGTACTCACAATCTTTCACATTTGACATATGGTACTTCCTTGGGTTCCATTTCTCCTGACCTTATGACAAGTAAAAGTCTCTTTACAAACATACTCTTATTTTCTAGAATCGTTGACCCTATCATTCACATTGCCATGCGTGAAGAATTTACATTCCTTAATCTCTTGGGATGCTAGTTGTCTATCATTAGCATATTCTTTCAGAGAGTCATGTTACCCATTATCTCTTTTCTAGACCACACCTGTCTTCACCAAAATATTCAAATATCATAGCTACATGGTCTCACTCTTGTTTCATTGTATTTAAGTAGCCTCACGATGGCCCTCCCTCTCTCACATGGGGCGAATGTCCTGGATCTTGACACAAGTCTTGAGTGTAGAAACTTTAGGAACATATGCCTCATATATCTATCCCTCTTATATATACTCGACTATTAGGAAAATTTAAGTCACCATAGTATTGACCTCATAAGTTCCCTATTCCTATTCAGTCACGTAGGTATGGGATTCCAAGTCCCCACGCATATCCTTTATGAGTGTAACGCAACCTCGTACATTTATGGGTCCTTATAATGTTTGTAAGACAAGGGTTTTCTCACCTAGGATCCAATTGAGTCTCATTTCATAACTTTTTAACTCATGTGAGAGACTTACACTCTCACCATTAATCTCTTAGTCTTTCTCCCATATATCACGTGCTTATATAACCAATATTATTTCACACCTTGCGATCAATTATATACTTCTCGCACTAACCACGTGTGCTACTCAAACTTACATATCAATTGTCAAATCAATGCCTCTTCGTGCGGGTAATCACTTTTAATCCTTTCCTCAAATAAAGCATACTTGTAGTACTATGTACTTATACTATATATATTCATACTGTTTATTCAACAAGATACATGTGCAATCTCCATAATACCTATGTCTTTTCCCATTGGTCATGACATATAACAACACTACATGAAACAGACGAAAGAGCATTTAAACTTACCTTGAATCTCAACGCACGGGTTATAAAACAATCTTATAGTCAAGCTTCATCGCACGATTTGGAATGTTGAAGAAGGGTAATATTCCTAAATGTCCGTGTAGCCCCCTACTTATATGATGTGGTCGACAACACACCTATAAGAAGGGCACTACTAGACACGGCTCCGAGACATCCTAGGACACATTAAAACCTTAGGCTCTGATACCAAGTTTGTCACGCCCCAAAACGAGGGACATGATCGGCGCCTGACCGGGTTGCCCCAATCAAGCGGACCTGGGTGCCTTCCATTCCCACGCGTTACCCCTGTATTGATTGTTTCCCATTAACCAACTATCTTACTAACCATGAATGATTTCACATTAAACAAATAAAACCATACGAGTGATTCATTAACAAGTTTGCAGTTTTTACAACGCCCGACATAACATAATATATACATAAGACTGGAATCCCACAGTTTACATGTCTATGGAGCCTCTAGGATAAAAAAAGGGGAGTACAATACTTGCCGGTAACAAGGCTCTGGCTATACCTTACAAAACCAAAATGAAATCTAAATTGAAGTGGCATGAACCACACACAAGGCCCCGAGGAAGAAAGGGGCTCACCAAAAACGGGCAGTGGAGGATGAAGGATACTACTGCCGATGTGCTGAAGTGCCTGCTACAGATCCACCTACAATCATAACACGAATGTAGCGTCCCCGGCAAAAGGGACGTCAGTACACACTTGAATTGTACTGGTATGTATGGACAAACTTTGTCCCAAGTAAACTCAAGCCATTAAATTACATTAAAACTAATCAAGCCAACCAACCATGTTTTCCACCTTTTACTCATTTCAGGTAAGCCTCAACACAAGCACATTCAAGGTCAACAAATGGAACAACAACCAATCAACAACATAAATTGCAAGTAGTCAAACATAGGGGCAATCAGTGCCCCCCAGGTTGCAAACTCTCCTGCTGTCTCCTTTTCACAATTTCACATTAATGATTTTGTATCAATTTTCAATAGCGATTTTGATCGCTTTCCACCCTTATTGCCCCTGACCACCCTTATTACCTCGGCCACCCTTATCACCCCAACCCACACCTTATTTCCCCACGTTGCGGCGCGCAACACGACCCCGCCTTACAGGTTGAAAACACAACAATTTCAAACAGCAGATAAGGTACTACACACAATTTCAACAAGTTCAAATAAGCAACTTACACATTGGTTCATGTTCTCAATTACTTCTCAAGCCAATATCAAAACCAAGTTACAAGTATTCCAAAATCGAAAATGCCCACATAATCATGTTCAACAATTTACCACCATTAAGGTGTTTCAAATTCCTTCCACAATAAGCCAAATATGCCATCACAATGGTTGTTCCCAATTCTTTACCAATCTCGATTACCTTTTTATCTTTCAATTCATATTTCATACCACACCACACGTAGTTCAACATTAATCGAATGCTCAACAAGGGAATCAAATAATTACGTACAATTTCTCAATTTGACACATGCCAAAATAATTCGCACACATTTGGGCGATTTTACAAGAATCAAAATTAGCCATACATACCTCGATTGAGCTTTCCTTAAGTTACTACAACACTCCAAAACTCTAGCAATTCCAATCTACTATGAGACATAACAAAATTAAACACATATTAGAAAGATATTCATGAAACTAGCTCATTTGAGCATTTTATCAAATATTAATTGTGCATCTTGATTTCAAATCCCCTTTTCAAGAATTACTTCATTCCCTAACCCTATCTTTACTTATTTATGTTCATCAATCTTCCCACAACTCTATTTGCACAAGCATGCATACATAACACTACCATACCAAGAATCATACCTCAATAACACATCTCACAACCTCTACAATACTAACATAACCTAGGTTAGGAACCCATGGCTCCCAATCACCCTCCCATGAGTTCTAATGTATGTATCTTACATAAATAATCACCATAGAGTAGTTGGAGATGATAGACATACCTCTTGTAGTAAGAATTTTAAGAATCTCCACTTGAGGTGTTCTTGAAGAATTCAAGAATTAGAAGGAAAATCTAAGGATTTTGAAGATTAATCCTTGTTAGTATAAGTGTTTAAGGGGTAGAAATTACTCAAAGAACTATAAAATCTTACCTTAGATCATAGGGATGAAGTTTGGGATGAAACCCTCTTGAGAGAGCAAGTCATAACACCAAAAATGAGTTTGGAACACTCTAGGCCGGTCTTTGGGGTATTAAAACTATCCAGGTGCGCGAAGTGTTGCCCAGGTGCGCGAAGTGTGCAAGCTTCGCGCATGACTTCGCGCATTTTGCTGAGCATTCTGCCTAAGGTGCGCGAAGTGTGCGCGAAGTCCACTTCGCGCAGGACTTCGCGCATCTGACACCTGACGAGTAAAATGATCATAACTTTCTGTATACACCTCCGAATGACGAACGGTTTGTTGCGTTGGAAACTAGACTCAAAAGGATTTAATTTGATAGGTTGATCCTCACACAAATCCTTATATAACCGGAGATATGATCATTCAAAGTGAGGTCTTGTGCGCACTCTTTTACAGATTTCGTCTATTATGCAATTTTCCATCTTGGATTAGGCTTAGGCCTCTCCTTAGACCCCAAATCACTTATAATAAGACTTATACCCTTATTAAACTATCTAATTAGTATCCATAACATTATGAATCCTTATTTGCACACGAGATAAAACAATGTAGCCTACATTAGCACGACGAAATCTTAAATAACTCGAAAAAAAAAATTTCCGGGGCCTTACAAAGATGTGTCAAGGCATAGCCATGGCATGTGTCAGGACATGTCAGGTCACGGTACGTGGCAGGACATGGGCATGGCACGGGTCAGGACGTGTCAGGACATGGCCATGGTATGTCTCAGGACGTGCTGCAAGACATGGTAGGGTATGGCCATAGCACGGGTCAGGACTTGTTAGAATGCGGTTAGACATTGTTCGACATGGCCACATGACATGTCAGGACGTCGCAGGACATGGAAGTATATGGGCATGGCACGGGTCAAGACATGTGAGGACATGACCATGCACTCTTCAAGATGCCATATGATGTGTCAGGACATAGCAGGACATGGCAGGGCATGGCCATAACACGTGTCAAGACGTGGCCATAGGACGTGTCAAGACGTTGCAGGTCATGGGTATTGCATGGGTCACAATGTGTCAGGACATCGCATAACATGGCCATACCACATGTCAGGATGTAACAATACATGTCAAGATATGGGTATGGCACGGGTTAGGATTTTTTAGGACATGGCCATGGCACGTCTCAGGACATGTAAGGACGTCATAGGACATGGCCATGGCACCTATCAAGACGTGTCAGGAAGTCGCAGGGCATAGAAGGGCATGGCCATGGCACGGTTCTGGACGTGTCACGATGTCACAGGACATCGTAGGACGTGACCCCATGACATGTCTGGACATGGCAGGATGTGGGCATGACATGGGTCAAGATGTCGTAGGACATGGCTAAAAGACGTGTTAGGATGTCGCAGGACATGGCAAGACGTAGGCATGGCACGGGTAAAGACATCATAGGACGTGGCCACAAGACGTGTTAGGACATTGTAGGACATGGTAGGACGTGGTCATGTCATTGGTCAGGACGTGTCAGGACAAGTCCACTGCACGTTTCAGGACGTGTCAGGACGTCGCAGGACATGCTAGGGTGTGGCCATGGAACTGGTTAGGTAGTATCAGGACGTGGCCACAGGACGTATCAGGACATCGTAAGACATTGGCATGGCATGGATCAGGATGTGATAGGACATTTCCATGACACATTTCAGGACGTCACAGGATATGGCAAGGCGTGGGAATGGCACGGGTTAGGACGTGTCAGGACGTCGTAGGACGTGGCCACATGATGTGTCAAGACATGGTAGGATGTGGGCTTGGTACTGGACAGGACATGTCAGGACATGTCCATAGCACGTTTCAGGACGTGTCAAGATGTCGCAGGACACAGTAGGACATGGCCAGGACGTGTCAGGACTTGGCAAGACGTGGCCATAGGACATGGAAGGACATGGCCATGGCATGGGTCAGGACGTGTCAGGACATGGCTATGGCATAGGTTAGGACGTGTTAGGACGTCAAAAAATAAGGCCACAGGATGTAGGCATGACACGGGTCAGGACGTGTCAGGACATGGCCATGGCACGTTTCAGGACGTGTCAAGACGTGGCAGGACATGGCAAGGCATGGCCATGGCACGGGTCAGGATGTGTTAGGACATTGTAGAACGTAGCCACTGGACGTGTCAGGAAATTGCAGTACATGGAGGGACGTGTGCATGGCACGGGTTAGGACGTGTCAGGATATGGCCATGGCATATTTCAGGACGTGTTAGGATGTCGCAGGACATGGCAGGGTGTAGTCATGGCACAGTTCAGGACGTGTCAGAACTTGGTAGGATGTGGCCACGGGACTTGTCAGGACATGGCAAGATTTTAGCATGGCACGGGTCAGGCCATGTCAGGACATGGCCATGGCACGTTTAGGGATGTGTCGGGATGTCGCAGGACATGGTAAGGCGTGTCGATGGCACGGGTCAGGACATCGCAAGAAGTGGCCACAAGATGTGTCAGGACGTTGCACAACATGGCATGATAAGGGCATGGCACGGGTCAGGACGTGTTAGGACATGGACATGGCATGGTCAAGAAGTTTCTGAATATCACAGGATATAGAAGGGCGTGGCCATGGCATGGGATAGTACATCTCAAGACGTCGAGGATGTGGTTTTAGGCTGTGTCAGGACGTGGCAAGACATGGCAGGACGTGGGCTTAGCATGGGTCAGGACGTGTTACGACACGGCCATGGCACATGTCAGGACGTGTCAGGATGTAGCCAGAGGACATGTTTGGGCATCGCACGACATGGAAAGATGTGGGTATGTCATGGGTTAGGACGTGTCAGGACATGGCCATGGCACATTTCAGGATGCGTTAGGACATCGCAGGACATGCTAGGGCATGGCCATACCACGGGTCAGGAGTGTCAAGATGTCGCGGGGCATGGCCAAAGGACGTGTCAAGACATGGCAAGACGTGGGCATGGCACGGGTCAGGACGTGTTAGTACATGGCCATGGCATGTGTCAGGATGCATAGGACATGGACGGGCGTGGCCGTGAGACAGGTGAGGATGTTACAGGACATGTCCACGGGACGTGTCAGGACATGGCCATGGCACGTTTCAGGATTTGTTGGGATGTCGCAGGACATGGCAGGGCCTTGCCATGGCATATGTCAGGATGTCCCAGGACATGGCCACAGGATGTGTCAGGACGTCGCAGGACAATGCAGGACAAGGGCATGGCACGGGTCAGGACGTGTCAGGACATGGCCGTGGAAAGTGTCAGTACGTGTCAGGATTTCATAGGCCATGGAATGGGTCCGAACGTGTTAAGACATTGCAATACGTGGCCAAAAGATGTGTCAAGACGTGTAGGGCATGGAAGGACATGGTCATGGCACTAGTCAGGACATTTTAGGACATGGCCATGGACCATTTAAAGATGTGTCAAGACATCGTAGGAAATGGTAGGGCGTGGCCATTGCACGGGTCAGGATGTCGCAAGACGTGGCCACTGGATGTGTCAGGACAAGGCAGGATGTATGCTTGGCATGAGTCAGGACATGTCAGGACATGACCATGTCATATTTCAGGAAGTGTTAGGATATCGCATGACATGGCAGGGTGTGGTCATAGCACGGGTCAGGACATCGCAGGATGTGGCCACAGGATGTGTCAGGACATTGCAAGAAAAAGA
Source organism: Nicotiana noctiflora (assembly GCA_032618575.1). Taxonomy (NCBI): domain Eukaryota; kingdom Viridiplantae; phylum Streptophyta; class Magnoliopsida; order Solanales; family Solanaceae; genus Nicotiana; species Nicotiana noctiflora. Next base: position 10,639 of record JASVEL010003673.1, on the reverse strand, counting down.
CATGGCAGGGTGTGACCATGGTACATTTCAGGACGTGTTAAGACGTGGCGAGACATGGCAGGGTGTGGCCGTGACACGGGTCAGGATGTGTCAGGACATTACACGATGTGGCCATAGGAAGTGTCAGGACGTCATAGGATAGGGTAGGACATGGGCATGGTACAGGTCAGGACATGTCGGGATATGGCCATGGCATATTTCAGGACCTGTCGGGACGTCGCAGGACATGGCAGGGCGTAGCCTTGGCACAAGTCAGGACGTGTTAGGACATTGCAGGAACATGGCAAGATGTGGGCATGGAATGTGTTAGGATATGTCAGGACATGGCCATGGCACATTTAGGTAAGTGTCAGGATGTCGCAGGACGTGGCAGGGCGTGTCCATGGCACGGGTCAGGATGTCGCAGGAAGTGTCCGCAAGATGTGTTAGGACATCGCACGATAAGGCAGGACAAGGGCATGGCATGGGTCGGGACGTGTCAGGACATGGCCATGGCATGGTCAGAAAGTGTTTGAATATCGCAGGACATAGCAGGGCGTGGCCATAGAATGGATCAGTACATGCCAGGACATCGAGGATGAGGCGTTAGGTTGTGTCAGGATGTCGTAGGACATGGTTGGATGTTGACATGGCACGGGTCCGTACGTGTTGGGACATCCCAAGATGTTGCTACATAATGCGTCAGGACATCGCAGGACATGGCATGACGTAGGCATGGAACGGGTCAGGACGTTTTAAGACATGGCCATAGCACGGGTCAGGACGTAGCCACAAGATGTGTCAGGACATGGCAGAACGTGGGCATGGCAAGGGTCCGGACGTATCAGCACATGGCCATGGCATGTGTCAGGACGTGTTAAGATGTCGCACGACACGAATGGTTGTGGCCATGGCACAGGTCAGGACGTGCTAGGACTTGGCAAAAGGTGGCCATAGGACAAAGAATGAAGTAGGCATGGAATAGATTAGGATGTGCCAGGACATGGCCATGGCACGTTTCAGGATGTGTCAGGCATCGTAGGACATAGCAGGGCATTGCAATAGCACGGGTCAGGATGTGTCAGGATATTGCCGGACGTGGCCACAGGATGTGTCAAGACGTCACAGGACATGGCGGGACGTAGGCATGGCATGAGTCAAGACATGTTAGGACATGGCCATGGCACGTTTAGGACATGTCAGAACGCCGCAAGACATGGTAAGGCGTAGCTATGGCACCGTTCAGGACGTTGCAGGATGTGGCCACAGCACGTGTCAGGACATGGCAGAACGTGGGCATGGCACGGGTCAGGACGTGTCAGGACATGGCCATGGCACATTTAAGGACACGTTAAGATGTCACAGGACATGGCAAGGCATGGCCATGACACAGGTCAGGATATTACAGGATGAGGATTTAGGATGTGTTAGGAAATTGTAGGACATGGCAGGACAATAGCATGGTACGGGTCATGATGTGTCAGGACATGGCCATGACACGGGTCAGGACGTGTCAGGACGTCGCAGGACATGGCAGGGCATGGACATGGCATGGGTTAGGACATGTCAGGATGTCACAGGACATGGCTATAGGATGTGTTAGTGCTTTGTAGGACATGGCAAAAGGTGGGCAGCAGATGGGTCAGGACGTGTAAAGACACGACCATGGCACGGGGCAGGACGAGCAAGGACGTCGCAGGACGAGTAAGGACGTCACAGGACAAGGCAGGGCATGGCCAAGGCATGGGTTAGGACGTGTCACAATGTCAATGGATGTGCCTACATGATGTGTTAGGATGTCGCAGGACATTGCAGGACGTGGGCATGGCACGGGTCAGGACGTGTAATAACATGGCCATGGCACGGATTAGGACGTGTCAGGATGACGCAAGACATGGCAGGGCATGACCATGGCACAAGTCAGGACATGTCACGATATCGTAGGATGTGCCTATAGGACGTGTTAGGATGTCATAAGACATCCAACACGTGGCATGGCACGAGTCAGGTCGTCTCAAGACATGGCAATGGCATAGGTTAGGACGTGTCTGGACGTCACAAGATGTGGCCATAAGACGTGTCTGGACGTCGCTGGACATGGCAAGATGTTGGCATGTCACGGATGTGGACGTGTCAGGACATGGCAAGGGCATATTTCAAGACATGTGAGGATGTCGTAGGACATGTCAAGACGTGGCTATGGCACGATTCAAGACGTGTCAGGATGTTGCAGGACGTGTCCAAAGGATGTGTCAGGACGTCGCGGGACATGGCAGGACAAGGGCATGGCACACGTCAGAATGTGTCAAGATAAGGCTATTGCACATGTCGAAACGTGTCAGGACGTCGGAGGACATGGCAGGGCATGGCCCTGGGCACGGGCCAGGACGTGTCTGGACATTACAAGACGTGGCCATAGGACATGGCAGGATGTGGGCGAGGCACGGGTTAGGATGTGCCAGGACATGGCCATGGCACATATCAGCACGTGTTAAGATGTCGTAGGACATGTCAGGGCATGGTCATTCCAAGGGTCAGGACGTGTCAGGACGTCATAGGATGTGGCCACAGGACGTGTCAGGACATGGCAGGACGTGGGCTTGGCATGGGTCAGGACATGTAAGGACATGGCCATGGCCGTTTCAGGAAGTGTCAGGATATCGTAGGACATGGCACGGGTTAGGATGTCACAGGACGTGGCCACATGATATGTCAGGACATCGCAAGACAAGGACATGGCCACATGATATGTCAGGACATCGCAAGACAAGGACATGGCACGGGTCTGGTTGTGTCACGACATGTCCATGGCACGTGTCAAGACATCGCAGGACATGTTAGGATGTGGCAGGACGTAGGCATGGCGCAGGCCAAGACATGTCAGCACATGTCCATGGCACATGTCAGGACATGTCAAGACGTCGTATGATATGGTAGGGCATGGCCATGGCACGAGTCATGATGTGTTAGGATGTCGCAGGACAAGGCCATAGGACATATCAAGACATGTTTTGTTGTGGGCATGGCACGGGTCAGGTTACATCAAGACATGGCCATGGAATGTTTTAGGACATTTCAAGACATCGCAGGACATGGAAGGGCGTGGCCATGGCACGGGTCAAGATGTGTCATGACATTGCAGGACGTGGCCACAAAACGTGTTAGGACGTCGTAAGACATGGCAGGACGTGGGCATGGCACGGGTCAGGACGTGTTAGGACATGGCCCTGGGACGTTTAGGGATGTGTCAGGAAGTCGCAGGACATGGAAGAGCGTGGCCATGGTAAAGGTCCGGACATTGGAGGACGTGGCTCAGGATGTGTCAGGACGCCGCAGGCCATGGTAGGACAAGGGCATGGCATATGTCAGGAAGTGTCAGGACATGGCCATGGCACGTGTGAGGAAGTCACAAGACATGGCAGGGTGTGGCTATGGCACGGGTCAGGACGTTACAAGATATGGCTATAGGACGTGTCAAGACATCATTGGACATGACAAGACATTGGCATGGCACCAGTCAGGACGTGTCAAGGCATCGCAGGACGTCGTAGGACATGGCCACAAGATGTGTCAAGACGTCGCAGGACATGGCAGGATGTGGGGTTGTCACGGGTGTGGATATGTTAGGACATGGACATCACATATTTCAGGATGATTTAGGAAATCACAGGACATGCCAGAGCGTTGCCGTGTCACGGGCCACGATGTGTCATGATGTTGCAGAACGTCGCCACATGACGTATCAGGACAGGCTAGGACATGGGCACGACATGGGTCAGAACTTGGCCATGGCACGTTTCAGGACATATCAGGACGTAGCAGAACATGGCAGGGCATGGCCATGCCACGGGTCAGGACGTGTCAGGACTTGGCCACGGGATGTGTTAGGGCATGGCAGGACGTGGGCATGGCACGGGTCAGGACATTCAGGAAATGGCCGTGGCACATTGCAGGATGTGTCAGGATGTCGCAAGACATGGCAGGGCGTGGACATGGCACGGGTAAGGACGTCACAGGACGTGGCCACATGATGTGTCAGGATGTCACATGACATGGCAGGACAAGGATATGGCATGGGTCAAGACGTGTCAAGACATGGCCATGGCACGTGATAGGACATGTCAGGATGTCGCAGGACATGGTAGGGCATGGCCATAGCACGGGTCAGGATGTGTCAGGACATTGTTGGACATGGCCATGGCACATGATAGGACGTGTCAGGACGTCGCAAGACATGACAGGGCATGGCCATATCACGGGTCAGGATGTGTTAGGACATTTCAGAACGTGGCCACAGGATGTGTCAGGACGTCGATGGACATGGCAGGACAATGGCATGGCACGAGTCAAGATGTGTCAGAAGATGTCCATGGCATGTGTAAGGACGTGTTAGGATATCATAGGACAAGACAGGGAATGGCCATGGCACGTTTCAGGACATTGTAGTATGTGACTACGAGACATGTTAGGACATCACAAGACATAGCTGGACATGGGCATGGCACGAGTCAGGACATTGATAAACACAGCCATGCGTGGGTCAGGACCTGTTAGTACATCATAGGATGTGGCCACAGGACATATCATGACATAGCAAGACATGGCAGGACGTGACCATGTCACAAGTCTGTACGTGTCAAGATATGGACATGGCACATGTCAGGACGTGTCAGGACATTGCAGGTTATGGCAGGACGTGGGTATGGCACGGGTCGGGACGTGTTAGGACATGGCCATGGCATGTGTCAAGACACTGCAGGACATGGTAGGGTATGGCCATGGCAAGGGTCAGGAAGTGTTAGGACATTGCATGACATCATTAGACGTGGACATAGGACGTGTAGGACATGTCAGTACGTTAGAATGGCACTGGCCAAGATATATCAGGAGATGGCTATGGAATATTTCAAGATGTGTCAGGACTTCACAAGATATGGCACCATGACACAGTTCAGGACGTGTCAGGACATTGTAGGACGTGGCCACAGGAGTTGCAGGACATCACAGGACATGGAAGGACATAGGCATGGCATGAGTCATGACGTGTTAGGATATTGCAATGACACATTTAAGGACGAGTAAGGACATCGTAGGACATGGAAGGGCGTAGCCATGGCACGGGTCCGGATGTGTCACGACATCGCATGATGTAGCCACAGGACGTGCCAGGACATGGCAAGAAGTGGACATGGAACGGGTCAGGACATGGACATGGCAAGTTTAGGGACGTGTCAGGATATCCAAGACATGGCAAGTTCTGGCAATGGCATACATTAGGATGTTGTAGGACGTGGCCACATGACGTGTCGGGATGTCATAGGACATGGCTGGGCGTGTCCAAGGCACGGGTCAGGACGTGATGGGATGTTGTAGGATGTGGCTACATGACGTGTCTGGATGTCATAGGACATGGCAGGATGTGGGCATGTCACATGTGTGGAAGTGTCAGCGCATGGCCATTGAACATTTTAGGATGTCTCAGGACGTAACAGCCAAGACGTGGGCATGGCACGGGTCAGGACGTTTCAGGATATTGCAGGACGTGGCCACATGACATGTCATGATGTCGCAAGATGTGGAAGGACGTGGGCATGGCATGGGTCAGGACATGGTCATGGCATTTTTCAAGACATGTCAGGACGTCATAGGACATGGCAGGGCCTAGCCATGGCACGGGTGAGAACACGTCAGGACGTGTCAAGACATGGAAGGATGTGGGCATGGCACCAGTCAGGTTTTGTGAAGACATAGCCATGGCACGTTTCAGGATGTCGCAGGACATGGCAGGGCATGGCCATGGAACATGTCAGGACTTGGCCATATGATGTGTCATAATGTCAGAGGACATGGCAGGACAAGGGCATCGAACATGTCCGGACGTCTCAGGACATGGCCATGGCACATGTCAAGATGTGTCAAGATGTTGGAGGACATGGCAAGGCATGGCCATGGCATGGGTCAGGACGTGTCAGGACATTGCAGGACGTGGCCATAGTACATGTCAGAACATCGAGGGATATGGTAGGACGTGGGCATAGAACGGGTCAGATGTCATGACATGGCCATGGAACATTTTAGGACATATAAGGACGTTGGAGGACATAGTAGGGTGTGGACATGGTATGGGTCAAGATGCATCAGGACATCACAAGACGTGGCCACTGGACGTGTCAAGACATGACATGACGTGGGCTTGGCATGGATCAGGACATGGCTATGTCACGTTTCAGGAAGTGTCAGAATGTCACAGGACATGGCATGGCATGGCCACGGCATGGGTCAAGACTTTACACAATGTGGCCACAAGATATGTTAGGATATCGCAGGACATGGCAGGACAAGGGCATGGCACGTGTCAGGGTGTGTCCGAACATGGATATGGCATGTGTCAGGACGTTGCAGGACATGGCAGGATGTGGGCATGGCACGTGTCAGGACGTGTCAAGACGTTTCACGATACGGCAGGACGTGGGTATGGCATGGGTCAGGACGTGTTAGGACATGGCCATGGCATGTGTCAGGACACTGTAGGACATGGTCGGGTATTGCCACGACATGGGTCAGGATGTGTCAGGACATCGCATGACATCGTTAGACGTGGACACAGGACGTGTAGGACATGGCAGGATGTGGGAATGGCACGGTCCATGGCATGTCGGGAGATGGCTATGGTATGCTTCAAGATGTGTCAGGACGTCACATGATAAGGCCACAGGACGTGGGAATGGAAAGGGTCAGGACATGGCCATGGCACGTTTTAGGACATGTCAAGATGTTGCAGAACAAGGCACGACATGACCATGGCATAGTTTAGGACGTGACAGGACATTGCAGGACGTGGCCACAGGACATGTCAGGACGTCGCAGGACATGGTAGGACGTGGGCAAGGCACGAGTTAGGACGTGTCACGATATGGCCATGCCATGTTTAAGTACGTGTCAGGACATCGTAGGATATGGCAGGGCGTGGCCATGGCACGGGTCAGGATGTGTTAGGACATCGCAAGATGTAGCCACAAGATGTGCTAGTACATGGCAAGAAGTGAGTATTGAACGGGTCAGGACATGGCCATGGCATATTTAGGGACGTGTCAGGATATCGCAAGACATGGCAAGTTCTGGCACTGGCATACATTAGGAAGTCGTAGGACATGGCCACCGGACGTGTCAGGATGTCATAGGACATGGTAGGGCGTGTCCAAAGCATGGGTCAGGATGTGTTGGGATGCTGTAGGATGTGGCTACAAGACGTGAGGACATCACAGGACATGGCAGGACGTGGTCATAGCACGAGTCAAGACGTGTCAAGACATGGCCATGGCACAGGTCTGGACGTGTCAGGATGTCGCAGGACGTGGCCACAAGACGTGTCAGGATGTCGCAAGACATGGCAGTATGCGGGTATGTCACAAGTATGGAAGTGAAGCACATGGCTATGGAAGGACGTGGGTGTGGCACAGGTCAATACATGTCAGGACATGGCCATGGCACGTTTCAGGACATGTTAGGACGTTGGAGGACATGGTAAGGCATTGCCATGGCACGAGTTAGGACGTGTGAGGATATTTTAGGACGTGTGATAATAGGTAAATTTGACTATAATTATGCCCTAAATAATCACACTTTGTTATGAAATTAATATTGTTTATGAGGACAAAATGCTTTGATTAGTGTTTGTTTGTGTGATTATAGGTACATGTGACACATTGGATGCTAAAAAGAGCTATTTTGGAGTCATATGTTGATGAAAAGGTAAAGAGAAGAGATAAATTGAAGAGAGCTTGAAGAATCAGAGAAAAAATCAGACGAACTGTTCATCCGCGTTTCACTCGCGGCCGCGGATGAACCACGAAAAAAGAGGCTCTCTGAAGTTTACTGTTCGCGGTCCGTCCGCGACCGCGGACGAACTGCGGAAGTCGCCGCAGCAGTAATCCTAATTGTACTCAAACATAGTTTTCTAGCTCACGGACGGACCGCGGAAGTCGCCGCAGCAGCAATCCTAATTGTACTCAAACTTAGCTTTTTAGCCCTAAAACCTCTATATAAACTCCTAGTTTGCCCAATAGAGGCATGTTGTCTATTTTTCCCTACTTTTGCAAGATAATTAGTAAGAGAGAATCCTTTCAACTCATTCCTTTATTTTATATCAAGTATTTATTTATGATTTCAATTATTATTCTTGTTTCTTTGATCATGAGTAGCTAAATCCTTTTCTAAGGTTTTGATGGAACCCATTGAGTGATGAACTTATCGTTTATGTGATTATAAATTGTTAGCTAGATTTCTATTTGTTCAACTTAGTTCTTGTTGTAGTTAAATGGTAGACATCCCAATTAGCGGTGCCTATTTAGTGTGCATAACTTGGAAAAGAGTGCATATTTAGGTATATTGTTGAACAACACCACACGTACGTTATTGGAGGAATTTATAACTTTAGGCGTAAAGACGGGGTTAGGAATAACGAAGTCTTGGGTGCAATCTTAAGTGAACTATTCAAATTAAAGCTTGCTAGGGTAGCTCGGGAGAGTGCACTAGTAAATTATAGTAATTGATAGGGAGAGGGTTACGATACACATAGCGTTCATGATTGATAGAATATATTAACAATTTGTATGAGCACAACGATAAGGGATTCCATCAATAGGGGAAATCAATACCTTAGTCCTTCTCCATATTATTTTTGCCCAATATTCAATTTATTCTTTTAAACCTTTTAATTGCAAAGTAGTTACTCAAAATTCACACAAAAATATATTCAAAGTTTGGGAACTTGATTCGGAAGTGTTCTTGGGTTGTGAAAGTTGTAATTGGTAGGTTAATTCTATGTGGGGTCGATCTTGGACTTATTAGACCAGGATATATTGACTGCGACCGTTGGTTGGACGTGAATCAATTTTGGCGACGTTGTCGGGGAATTAACGGAATTATCAATTGCCATTGCCAAAACTTCAAGATTCTTGTGTAGTCTTGTTGTTTCTACACTTTACGTTGAATATTTTGACGGTTGTTGATTTAGGTACTCAGGTGCATGCCTAGAAAATCTGCAAGGACTAGAGAACTAATTGAAGGACTCTCAGACCCCGAGCAAACTTTTCGGCCACGAAACAAGGCTATCAAACAAATTCAGCAATCTCGACAACCAATCAAACTAGACTTCGACATGGGTGGCATAAACGAACAAAACCAGGAAGCCGGGTTAAATATGCAAGAGGCGCAGGAGGCACAAGAAGGTGCACTGTTTGACTGGGCACAACCCACAGTGGATAATTTGGCAACTGCCAACGTTGTGCCAGCAATTCAAGTTGAGTCTTTCCAGATCACTAACAACATGCTACACTTGTTGCAAAACATGAGATTATTCTCTGGGTCTCAGGTTAAAGATCCACAGCAGCACCTGAAGAACTTTCTCTCTATATGCAAGACACAGAGGCAACCGAATGTAACTCCTGAAGCCATCAGATTATTACTCTTTCTGTTCTCAGTTACAGGAGCAGCACAAATATGGCTAAACTGACTCCCCATAAACTCCACTGCAACTTGGGATAAGTTAGTCAAGCAATTCCACATCAAGTTTCATCCACTTAACAAGACCACTCAACAAATTGATGAGATTGTGAGCTTCAAGCAGAAACTAATGGAGACATTACATGAAACTTGGGGCAGATTCAAGGGTATACTTGTTATGTGTCCTCACCATGGGATTCCGGAGCAGATGTTGTGTCAAAGCTTCTACATGGGGCTTTTTGATAGTATGAAGAATATTGTAGATGCTTCAGCAGGTGGGGCTTTTTCTGAGCAAGACTTGGAGAGAGGGCCAAAATTTGCTAGACAAGATGGTTCAAAATTCCGGGTGAACGACCAGGAATGCTCCTATCACACTAGTGGTACACTCTGTACCTCCTAATCCATCCAACAATCTAGAGGTGAACGTGGAAACTTTATTGACACAAATGAGCATCCTGACAAATAAGGTAGAAGAATCAGGGGTTAAGCAGCAGGTTCATATTGTAGATACTACCAATGGTGGTTTATGCACATCTCGCATTAGCCAACCCATAGGTAATCCATGGGCTACGGACCAAGAACATCATCATCAACATGAGGATATGAACTATGTAGCAAATTATGGAGGGCAGAGACAAGGTAATCCGAGTTGGGGTCAGCAGGCTCCACAGCAATACAGGCCTCCACAACTACAATATAATGCAGCAGGTATGAGGCCACCACACAACATGGATCCATATCCTAGACCTCAGAATTTCGGCAATCAGCAGCAGGGATATCATCCACCTCCACTACAGCATGGGGGTAGACATGACGATGGGTTCGCAGAATTGAAAGCTATGATGCAGCAAATAATTGGGTCAAATGCCAAAACCAATGAAAGAATAGATGCACATGACACAACGATCAAAAATATGGAATTGCAGATGGGCCAGATTGCTATGTCACTTAACAATCGTCCTCAAGGGACATTGCCTGCAGATACACAAACAAACCCAAAAGACCAAGTCCCAAACCAGATGATGGTAGTGACTCTGAGAAGCGGTAGAGATCTTGATGTTGTGAATGAAAGTGTGAAAATTGACAGACAGGCTGAGACACCCACTCCATTGCCCATTGAACTGGATGAGTCCACAGGGTTGACAGAAGTTAAAGT